>CAICTM010000069.1:0-136076 GCA_903772945.1 Seminavis robusta | reverse complement strand
ATTTGCCTTCTGTCCCCCTTCCAAATTGTCTCTCTGCTGGAACCAAGAGCTCATTGCTGACGTGAAGTTGTGGATCTTCGGTCGTCACGTGTTGTAGTCAGCTCAAGTGTTTGTGGACCGTCGCGCGGCGGTTCGTACACTTGAAGGCTTCTTTCTGAACATATATAGTATTTCTGGGCCCCTACGGGCTTTGCGGTAAGGTGGCGTTGTCTTCCTTATTCGGGCGGAGGTGCTGCTTAACCAGCTGCCATTCTACTGTTTATGTCCGTGGGATCGTAATATTTTGCTTGTGGATCTGAAAAGAAAGCAGTGATTTTCTTGATACCGGAACGTAGGGCTTCCTTGCCTGCCTGGTTTGCCGCATTTCCACGTAGGCATCCAGAGGCAGCCGGTCCCGCCTTGGAGGATGTCTCGCACTTCTGGCAGAGGGCATTCCGCGAGGGACAGCATCCTCCGTTCCGGACACCTTCTGCTCCTGCAGTCTGCGTGAGCAGGGAGTTCACTTTCTTTCCGTGATCTTGAGGTGCAGCCAGTCGCTTTCATATCCAACGCGAGGGTGACATAAATTGGCATAGGGCTAGGAGGCCGGGAATGGCAATTGGCCGGAATGATGCGCCACTTCTTCAGCATAGTATTCGATGACCGTGGTGGTGGCTTCCATCCTTGGCCGTACGACAGCTGAATGAGATGGTCACAGGAAGGCTTTGTAATACTTGATCCCCTTGCGGTTGAGTGTGGCCATAAATCCTTCGCTACTCCAGGTGTCGGCGAGGCTCAGAGGGTAGTCGGTCCTGACGAGGATGGTGCGTTGTTGCTCGATGACCGGCAAAGGTGTTGTTCTCCACTTCTTCCACATCTCGCTGAGTTTCCGTAGGTCTTCGTCGTTCTTGCAGGCTGAGACTGAGGTTCTGGAAGGCTGCTGGCACTTGAGGTCGGGGGGCACCTCCTCGTCGTCGACAGTTTGGCGACTGACGGCGGCGAAGAGGAATCTCTGATTTCGCTGGTTACATCGTCGCGTTCACGGTCTGTGTCTTACCTGTTAGGGACAATACATCTAGCATGGTGTTCGCCCAATGTTTTGGCCGTTCGCGGACTGATTCCTTCTGGGGCCAAACCTTTCGCGAGAACTGCCTGTGCCCTCCTTGATGGGGATGATTTGTAGATCGCATTCCTTGGTCCTTGGTAGACGGGTCCTTTCCGGCGAGCATTGTGGGTGGGCCGGCTGGATTGCGTACCACTCGACTATTGGCGGGCTCAGGGACTTCTCATCGCCGGATCTCGTCGGGGGCCGGGGCGTGTCAGACTGTATGGGCGAGTTCGGCAACTCACCCACTCCCATGCTTCGGCGGCCGTGTTGCGGGCACAGAGCCAAGAATCCTATCGCTGCGAATGGCTGCATCTTTGCGCTGTTCGTTGACCACTCCGTATGCTCACATTGACCCGTTCACATACCGTACCAAAAGCGGCTGGTTGGACTGGATGGTACTCCGGGGAGAAGCTGGGTGTCTGGCGGAGCGTACCGTCGCTGTCCCCGGGTGCCTATCCGGAGTCCTTCCTGGCGAGCCTTGCGGCCAGGGTTGTTCAACGCGTCGCTGACACTTCTGCTTCCTGCTTGTATTGGCGGCCTCAGCGGCCCTTCGCTCGTTGTGCTCCGGCTGCCTCGTGTTCACGTAGGAGCTTCTGGATCGGCCATCCTCAGTGGCTCGCTCTTGCTCATAGTTTGCTCCGCGAGCCGTTTTTCTTCCTGGGCGACTTCCTCTTAGCTCGTTCCTGGGGGGCCAGCTCCGAGATCTTTCCGGCTCTCTCTGCCTCGTTCATGCGAGCCTTCGGGTGTTTTCTTGCGGGCAGCGATCTTCTGATGACCCGGGATGGGGGTGCTGAAAGATCCGCCGGTATCGCTCGAGAAGGTCCGGCGAGGCGGGGGCTTCTTCGCCTTCGAAGGAGATCGACCCTACACGTCCCTTGGTGCTTCCACTCGAAAAGCTCGTTTGGCGTCAGGCGATCCCATGTTCACGTTTTCCACCGTGATCCCGGGAGAGCGTTCGGCGGGTCCTTCATGGAGCGCGCTTCGTACTCAGCTCGCTCTTTTGCTTGAAGACGGCCGTTTCGTGGGGGGACAAGGCGGTACTAGCGATTCCGTCAAAGTATTGTCATTGCGTCTAAGCACCCCTTCAAAGGAGTACCCACCTGGTTGGACCGAGTAGCTCCTCGGTGACCGGCTCGTTTACACTCGATACCACGGCCACTGAAACAAACATAGACGGTACCTTTCATGACGAATCGGGCTCGACAAAACACCTCCTTGAACACCACTCGGCCGGTGTGAAAAACGCCGCCATCTCCGACACCGGACCCTAAGGAAGTCACACTGTTTGACCCGCCGCTGGCGTCATAAAACTCTAAGTCCATGCTTATTTTCTTCAGAGTAAGGTTTGGCGAGGGAGGCGGTCACTGTCGGGAAGCAGATACTTTTTCAGGTTGCGGCCGCTCACACTAATTACCCCCAGTCAAAAAGGAAAATTGGTGTGGCGGTGCAACTCTGGTTCAGAAAAAGTGAACCTGATTTGTAGCCGCCCGATTAGTAGTCCTTCTAGCTAGTCATCAACACACATAGGCACACCACCTGTGCACCGACACTTCGGTCCACCACCTCATCCTTTGAATGAGTGGCTCTCCCGGATTCTGTCCGTCAGTCTCCCTTATGGTCGGCTCCCTGTTAACTCATACTCTCCGTTCTGTAGAATCTCTTCATTCCCTGTCTGGGAAGGTGGGCGTGTTGTTGAGTTGTTATTGACGTTATGAGATGATGCTGACCCTTCGCCATTAAATTTTCGTTATCTACTAGGCGCAGCCAGCCACCGGTAGCTACTAGCTAGTAGCTCTCATACGGTAGGTACCGGTAGCGGTATACCGGTGCCCTCAGTTTCCTCGCGGGTGCGCTAATAAACGGGCGGTTTGATGGCGGTTTGATACGGTTGACAAGACAAAGAAATTATTGAAATTAGTTCTAAGTATCGGGACCGCAAAGCCAAGACTTTCTAAGTAAATCGGCTTAGCACACGCTGGCTGTCACACCTACACCGATGCTCTTTACTAAATACCGTGAACTCACTCACTGAACTCACTGAGACTAACTGAAAGCTGGGAGCCTTACAACAGTCATGAAATCTCTTCGCCGATTTCCCAAGCCAACCCAACCCACACTCCCACAGATGAAAAGGAAAAGCACCACACAGCCAAGACGTGACACAAATTTCCAATTCTCAAGAAGACAGTCACACTTTTTGGATCGACAAAGAAAGCCTGTACTAGCTAGCTGATACTATTATTCCGAGTGTTGTTATTGTATTTCGTCTCTTTTGTGGAACAGGTTGAACAAACATGGTATCTGATTCGAAGACTGCGATTAGCCCCACGGAGCGCTTGATGCGGAAACGCTTGGCTGCTCGTCTTCGCCAGCAGCGTTGCCGTGCTCGAAAGAAGGAGTTGACAATTGCCAAGAAGCAACGAGAGCAGCAGGAGGTCAAGGGTGCTGCCCATGTTCCCGCTCAAGCTCGAAGGCCCATTATTGTTCCTCGAAACCATGCTGTCCCCACTCATACCTCTCATACCTTTCCACGCCAATCTTCCCATGTTCGGCACTCAGTCCCCCACCACAAGCCTCATCTGGCGCATCACCATCAGCGGCCTCATCAGGCGCACCGCCCTCACCGTCCTCGCCAGGCTCCCTTGCCCCACCACATTCATCACCATCCTCGATCCCACCAAAACATGCACGTTTCCCACCCTCCACCACCTCCACCACCTCCGCCCCACCCCCTCATCACATCATCACCGCCACCACCATCGACACCACCCTAGCGCCCACTATTCATCCCACGCCATTGTTCCACTCTTTGTGACGGAGCCTCCTGTGTCCAGGACCCACTCGATTGGTTCTGTCGTCTCTTTTGATGATGGTTCTTGCCCAGCTGCCCCAAAGCCCTTTGAAGGTATCCCCATGCCTCCTCTCTACGTAAAGCCTGAGAAACTCTTTGTGAAGAACAACGAAGACTTTGAATTGCCCGTCCCGACCGTTTCTCCCTCCATGGCGGCGGACAAACCAATTGTGGAGCCTGACGTCGCTGTGCTTGGCAGTGTCCCCGATCGCTCTCCCACCAAGGAAGAAACTGCCATTGATGCCATGCTGTCTCTCCGCTCTGCCAGCTTTGGTGTCTAGACCAGTCACGGTAGTTTGCCAGTAGCTATCATATGGTATGGTAGCAGGGAAATACTAGGAACAGAAGCAACAGCCAGCAACAAAACAAATAATCGTTAAAGGAGATAAGGGCAAATGAAATTCATAAATGAATAACTACTTCCATGCATTGCACTATTCGGTAATTCTGAGAGCCTAAAGTAATCAACCACTATTAGGACGCACCCATTATGTCGTGATGATACCCGTCGTCAGATCTTTTTCTTCTTATGCTGTGAACGTACCAGCAAGTATGTCCGGTAGAGTCTAGCTACTCACTCGTCGAATTGTGCCAACCGAGACGTTGCAGCGAAATTTTGCGGCACATGATTGAGGACGTCCATTGGATCCATGAATCCAGGATTGTGTGTTACGTGATAGCGAGAGATAGCGTTACTCCCAACATGGCATTCAATCCAAGCCTACCACCACGTATCTCTTCTCAGCATGAGTAGCAGAAGCAAACATTATTACTATTCATATCTATTCCCCTGCCTTAGCTTGCTCTAGCTAGTGCCGTAATGAGAAGGTGGTACAGGTAGTCTAGATAGGTAGAAAGCACACATTTTGTAATTGTTTATGTAAAAATGAATTTCAGTCACACTTTTGACGACTACTTCCGATTAAAAAAATGAAAATCGAAAAATGAAAAAATGGTCGCACCAACCTCCAACCCCAGGTGGAGGAACCGAGGAATGAGCTGAACAAACGAGATGACGACTCGGATTGACTGCCACAATCCCATCCGAGCACATACTAGTACCAGTACAACACAGCTTAGGATACTATGATGTGTGCCCAGATGAAGGTCTGGCCTCCAAACTCCTTCTGGTTGCAATTTCTATGCAACCCAAGCCGAGGAAACTCTCACTTGATGATACAACATCGGTACTGGTACCATAGCACCGGTGGGAGACTACTGCTAACATAAGCACCGGTACAGCGTACCGGTACAGTACGGTTCTGGAGCATGTCGGTTTCAAAGGCGAGGTGCCTAACCGGATCAGGCGAGGCCAACTCCTCAAACTCAGCCAACACCTTTGCCACCCACCAACCAGCACAGACTTTCTTTGCTTGCCAGCAGCATTGCTGGCAAGTAGAGGTGACACATGCTGCTGTCTTTGAATCAGACTTACAGTCGTTGCTTGCTTTCCAAAACGGTGGTTTCTCAATTCTTGCGTACAGTACCGTACTATTCCCACCCCGCACGGCAACTGCTAGCTACTACTAGTACCGGGTAGGGTACTAGTAACTACTAGCTAGCCATCCGTCTGGTGCCAGAGTAGTAAATACCAGGTACGGTAGGTACAATTGATCTGGATTAACCCCTCTGGAAACCACTGGAGCACGGATGGGCTGCTGTCCTATTGGCCCTTACGATTGTCCAAGTCGCACCTTCCCAATCATTACTTACTTGGGTGCGTAACAGTATCCAATGAGAATTGGCCCCCTTTTGCCCTTCGTCTCCATGGGTATTTTGGGGGCTTTTTAAGTACAAATCTCTCTCACACGCCACGGCACATCCGTGAGGCCCCATCTTGCATTTTCTAAAACGTCAGAACTGCTTCTCACCAGAATTGTTTTCGAGCTGACATCGACGACCAAGGCGCAAAAGTGTTCTTACGGGCACCTGCATGTTGTTCGTTACTACATGTAGCTAGTACCGCTTACGGCTGCATTGGTTTGTTCTTGTTGAACGAGGAAGATTCGATTCGATTCATGTCCGAGATTCCTCCTTTGGGCATTGGAGATGTTTGTTGCTATAAAAGGCCGGGTAAAGAGCTCAATAGATACGCGAGAACCCTACAAGCTACTGTTTCGACTAGCCAGCAACTAAGCCGGAGTTGAAGAGGCTTCGAGAGGGAGAGGAATCAAAATCGCATCAACATCAAAAAGAGAGAGGTTGAAAGAAAGTTTGTGGCTCCTCTATCTGTGGAGCTTTCATTGGCCTCGTTTTTGATCATCTACTGTTGTTCCCTGGCAAGACTGGCTAGTTCGTCGACCCTTGATCAACTATCCGAGGAGTGTACAGTATTCGACCCAGAAAGCAACCGAGTATGATGGCGGTAACCCCAAAAGTGAATCTCCGCGGGAATCTCGCAACAAGCGGTCTTCTGTTTTGTGTCACTCTGGTTCTGTTGGCAGGGACAGCATTAGCTTTTTCAGCAGTGGAAAGGGTAGGTCTGATTCCATCCAGCAAAGGACCAGCCACTGCTGCATGTGGTTTCCAGAGACAGCAAAGATGCCTCTTTAATCCTCTTTCTTCCGCGACAAAACTGAATCTCTCGCGTGGAGGACCTCCTTTCCGCAGTCAAGATGGCAGAGATGATGACTATCGTAGAGGCAACAAGAATGGAAAGGAAGATCGGAGGAGTGCTTCGCGGTCATCCATGGGTCAAGGCTTTGGTGGTGTATTCCGTGGAAGGGCCAGCAACTCGACCACTGGTGGTAGTGCAGCCATATTCATGGACCCTCCTGAAACTCACAATGAAGTAACCGAAGAACAAATGGAAGAAATGACAGAGAGAATGACACAGTTGGAAAGCCTGGTGGCAAAGCAAAGTGTGGAAATTCGGCGGCTGAAAGATGAGTGCAGCAGTCTTCAAGATGCTACAAAGTCTTTTCACCAAGTAATTGAACTGCTTAGGGCTGCTGGGTTGCAAACAGACGAATCGCCAGCCAGTGCTTCCAAACCATCTCTCACCGCTGAAGATACAGCAGCAATGAGTAGTACACGCATCAGAGGCAACAACAATGACATTGACGATGAGAATGTGTTCTCGGAAGATGGCATGGATAATAGTGAAGCCATCATATACGAGTATTTTGATGATGCAGAGATCTTTGGAGAAGCTCCTTCATCAGTCACAGATGCCGCTGATCATGCGGGTGCTGCCATTTTGGCGGGATTGTTGGGCGGCAAGCAACGCATGCTAGTTGATGTGCGAGATTCTGAGTTGAGTCTAGACCCTGGAACTCTGGTACAATTCATTGAACTTGCCATTTTGCCGGTTGCTGCAGGTCTTGAAGGCCTTCTTAGCAAACGGAATCGAGTCAAGATTGTCTTCCCAACAGTGTCGCAATTGCTGCAGTACCGAAAGACAATGGCTTTGGCAGCACCAGAAGTAGTGGCTTTGAGTACCCTGGGATTTGACCCAGTGGAGGAAGGAGACAACATTGTTGTGATTGTAGCTCCATCACCCGATGATGAAGAGGGTTTGCAAGTCATGAATGATCTGCTAGATCCACCTGATTGGAAGCAAGAGCAACGAATCACGCAACCTGTTGTAGTCTTGAATCCTCACATGGCACCACTAACGGGTCCAGCTGCCAGTTTTGATGCCATGTACCATCTACGGCTCCTGTCAGTGCAGTACATGTCAGGCAATCATGCCGATTCACACTTTGAATCTTTCAACGATGACGAGGCTCGAGACACGGACCAAGCATCCAAGGAAACGAAGAAGCCAGATGATGCTCTCCTGGAACAAGCCATGAGGCGTGCACATGAAGCTGGTGTGAATCACGGTGTAACCCGAGCTATGGTGGTTCGCGCCTATCCAAAGTAAGCTCACAAAGCTGTTGATGGGTCCTCCAGAAATACGACGGGTTTGGCCAGCCTCACCTTGCTTCTGCTACGCTCAAACAGGCCATGGCACGTCTTTGTGGATATTTCTCCCGATACAGATGCTGATTTTGTCGTCGCTGCTACATTTGATGAAGAGCCAACGGTTGACGAGGTGAATATGTCCATTGTTGAATGCATTGAAGGCAGTGAAAGTGAGGATGAGATAGTTGCACAGCAAATGCAGCAAGCTTTTGAATCGCAAAACGAAAAACTTGAGGTTGACATGAAAGAAGACGACGAAGATGATGAAGAGGACGACTGGTACAACCAGTGGACAGAGGACAGTATCTAGCTAGGTTACAGCTCTACTGAAGCAATGTCAACGTTGCTTGGGTGCACAGCACACAAAAGAGTTTCGCAAGATTCATTCAAGACAACAAGTGTCCTCTCTGACTCTTGCTCCCTTGTGAGCCTTGCAAGATTGAACCATTCCAGTTTTTGCGGACCTAGCTAGTTGGGTGCAGTGTTGTGAGCTCCTGCGTGAGCAGCTGAAATCTTCTCTTCGAGTTTTGCACTCTTGGCCCTGCACAACTCAAGTTCCTTCTCAAGACGATCAGTCTTTTCAATGGCCAAGCGCATGGCATTTGTCATCTGCATTTGCAGCTCTGCTATGGTTTTTACCACCTCATCATCCTTCTCTTCTCGCAGCTTCGCGTTTTCTTCCTTGAGAGCTTCGATCTCGCTCCTCAGTTTTGGCAGCTTTCCGAGCAAAGCAGCACGCGACACAATTTTAGCTTTCGTTGCCGATATGGAGCAAGTATGGAGAGCGAGAGAGAGAGGGCACTCACCATTTCAAATAAGTTTCTAAACGGAAGAATCCCTTTCTCATAGCTCTTTGATTTGAGGAGGAGACGATTTCGTAGCTTGTGATTCTCCTGGAGAAGTATCTCGTACGAGGTACCGTGACCATTGGGGCCGTCCGTAGCTTTACCACTCTCAGCCTCGCTGATTGGGCCCAACCCAGGGAGACGAGTGATGACGTCTCGTAGCGAGCCGTTTGGTTGAGAGGATCGAGGGATGCCAGGACTAATAGATGGGACTAGGAAAGCCGTACTCGCAGAACTTTGCCAATTGTCATGTTCACACGTGTCGATTCCAGTAGTCGTTTGCCGCTCAACAGGTGTCGCGGCTATACTGTTGGGCGAGTTGGCCTTGTTTGTCGTTTCGTTGCTGGAAACACGCAAGGAAGCCAACGGAGGGCTCTGAAAGGGGCTCTGGGCAAAGGTGTGCCGATGCGGCCGAAACAAAATGGAGCTGCGACGAGTCGGTTTGTTGTACTTGGAAGGTACCAATGGAGAGATTTCATTGCGCCAATCGAAGCTGTCCGAATCACGAGGTGAAACGAACGTTGGTGTGGCACCGACAAGCTCCTCTCCTTGACAGTCGAATCCGTGAAACCCAGAAAACGCGTTGAAAGTCGAGGTCAAGGGAGTGCTGTTGCTGTCCTCACACTTGGTTGTTTCGGCCAAAGCCACTTCGTCGCAATTATGCTCGAATGCACGAGACGAGCTGTTGTCGTCCGCGGCGGTTTCCACACTTTCTTGACGTTCCTCTCGCCTCTGTTCCTTCAAGTTACTCGAAGGAGTGAACTGGGACAATGGCGACACACTTTGGCGCATTGTAGAGATCACTACTTGGCTGTCGAATGAGCTGCGACCCGTCCCCTTGATGTTTTCCTTTTCATGAGACTCTCGAAACGCACAAACGTTTTGCCGCACTGTGGGCTCGTCGCCATAGCCAAGGGAATCTTCGGCTCCGCTTGACATCGTCTGCGCTTCTGACATGATGCTTGCGCTACGGTACTACTGATAGTAGAACGCTGCTCGTTTGGTGACTTGGGTCCTTTTCCCTTGAAGCTGTTAGAGTGATCCACGAAGCCTTCGGATGCTCACTCAGACGACGAAGCATCTTTTTTATTAAGAATGATGCGAGGACAACGACGTCTCGAGCTGGTTCAAACGTTCGTTTTGAAGAAGCCAAGTGAACGTGATTTAGTCCATTCGTGACTAGCTAGAGACCCCAACGGCAATGCTGCCACCTCAACACCTCACCAAAGAAAACAAGGAGAAAGACGAAAGACCTTCCAAGGGAAACAGATACGTTGCAAGCCATGAGAAACAGCAACAATCAAAGCACCAGAAACTAGAGCTAGGAAGAAGCGGCATCGTCTCATTTTCGGACCTCTCAGTTCAAGCTCATCACATGTAGAAGAGAGAGGAGAAACATGTCGGCAAGTCCTCAACAGAGCGGGTCAGAGACGACTTCAGCTTCACGACAATCATCCCTGCTTCAGGGCGCAGTGGCTGGCACTGGTTCCTTTTCTCGAGAGGCCTTGTTTGGTCTCATGGGTGGCCTCGCTTATGGCTTGACATCCCCGATAGTGGGCCACCCATTTGATACTATCAAGGTAAGCCACCTGTTTTCTGCACTACCAGAAGAGATGAGAAACTGAATGCTTTTCTTACTTTCTATCTATCCATCAAGACGAAAATGCAAGCTGAGGTCGCCTATAAGAATGCCACTATCTTGCAAACCGTCAAATCTACTTTTCAACAGCAGGGCATTCGAGGATTCTATCGAGGCTTTATTCCGCCTCTGGTGGGCTCCATGGTTTATAGAGGAGCAGGTTTCAGTGCCTACAGCGGTGCCTATTCAGCTTGTTCGAAAGTCGAATTCCTGACAAAAGATATCCCTTTCACGGGTGGTCTAAAACCATGTGTCTTGGTAGGAGCTTTGGCTTCGAGTTTTGCGAGGGCGACAATCGAATCACCATTTGATTTTGTCAAATTACGGTATCAAATTGGACAAGGCGTCATGCAAGATGCCGGAGCAAGCAATGACAACAACAAGCCGAAATCCCAAATCGCTGCAAGGTCTTTCTTCAGCACTCCAGTGCAAAGTATTCGCCACCTCTATCACGGGTACACTGTCACTCTGATTAGAACGATTGGTCTGCTGGGCCCATTCTTTGTTCTGATTGATTACTCCGTACGATACTACCCAGAAGTCGTCAATTCACCTCTTGTGGGACCCTTTGTCAAAGGAGGCATTTGTGCCACATTAGCTTGGACCTTTGCCTTTCCGTTTGAGACAGCAAAAAGTGTCATCCAAGCTGATACATCAGGTCGTTACAAGCAGATGCGAGGGGCAACGTGGAAAGTTTTGAGAGAGTTGTACTCTGAGGGTGGTATCAGGCGTGTATATAGAGGCTTTGGTCCTGGCGCGTCGAGATCTTTTGTAGCAAATGGAGCCAGTATGGTAGTGTATGCCTTCTTTCAAGATTCTGTGAGAAAGGCATGACACAATTCTGCAGAACCAGGCGATCCACAAACGCCGTTTAAAGCCTCCCAAAAGTGTACCGTAGGGAGTCCACAGTGATTACGGGTACAGTCGTAGCCACGATGTTGCAACTTTGCAGTTCCAAACACGGCGTACATTTGGCCAGCTCCTGCTAACCAGTACAGTACCTACTACCTGCGACCATCCACACGGCTACGTCATGAACGAAGAAGGCGGGTTGGGCCTTCGCACAACTAACTATTTCTCTAACGCTGAAAGAAAGTAGCCAGCCACTGGCGACAGTAAAGAGGGCGAAGCGTAGAGTTCAGCAGAGAACAACCAGAATTGTCAAGTTAGTCTGCGTTGAAACTTCCTGAAAGCTACATTTTTAGGTATTCAAAAGCCTATTTCTTTGCTCGATAAAAGTTGAGGTAGCTCATGTGCCAGTCACCGCCGCCTTTGAGTTTTAGAACGTCCTCTGTCTTGCATGGACTGACTTCATCGTCGTCAAAGACGAACCAATCTTCGTTTTGTTCATCCGTGTCAGCGATCGCTTTGGCATCCCCCTGTGAATCAGCTTTGACCCAACTATAGAAGGATATGAAAACAAGAAGTGCAACTTTCAGTGACAGACAGAAACAACACGACCGCTTCCACGAGCAAGAGTACAACTTTACCTCATATAGTGCCCACCATCCGCATCGCGTCCTTTGTGGGTGACAACAGCAAACAACTCATAGATGCCCTGGAAGTTGGCTGGCAATCCAGGGCCAACAGGGGGTGGGGTTTCTTCCATGCTCATCGCGAGTGCCTTTTGCAATTCTTCATCTTCAGCATCCCCGCCTTCAGTTTTTGCCTCGGCGTCCTTGGCTTCTTCCATCTTTGCGTCATCTTCACCACTGCCATCTTTGGATCCATTGAGCTTTTTGTTGATTCGCTCTTCTTCTGCGGCCAGAGCCCTGTCGCGAGAAATTTTCAAGACTTTCTGGACAGATTCTGTGCAAAACTCATGCATGTCGAGGGTACTCGAGAAAGCGACAGGCTTCATCACCTTGCACTTGACACCGGCATGATCCTGCGAGTCAGGGGTTGCCTTCCAATAGAAGCGACTGAACTGCACAGCAATAATGGGGGGCAAACGGGCAATGCGCTTCTTACTCGTCCACACAGCATCGCGACCCAAAACCTCCGAGCGCTTTTCCACCTTGTCATTGAGCGACAAGCCGATTCCTTCGGCGACATGACCGACATTAACTTGCGACGCCCCATCAGATCCGCCCTGGATGTTACATACAAGCTTTCTTTGAAGATCAAATGTCTTGACGGGAGGTTCCACAGCGGAAGCAGCCTCTCCCTCGACTTCCATTTTGCTGTCCGTGTCAAATTCATCACAAGTGAGCGTCTCTTCCATTTTGAGTCCAAAGACTGCGTCTATTAGATTGTCGGCACCATTCAGTTCCTCATCCGTGACGACATCGAGCCCCTGCTGAATTTTTTCCTTTCCTTTAGTCTCAGCTGCCGCAATATTCAACAATCCAGAGTAGAATTCTTCAGCGTCTTGCTGCATGGGTTGTCCCTGAGGACCGGTTTGTGCAAATTGAGGAAAGGCCATCTTTGTGGTTCGCACCAAAGCGGCTGGAGGGATTGCATTGGCTGTACGGTCCAACAAATTAAAAGTCTCACGAAGAGCCATGAGGAAGGGTCCATTCACAGCCGAATTGCCTCCAATGGTGGCAGGTTGTTGATTGGTCGAAGGAGTATAGGACCTGAGTCCTTTGCGCAACTGAGGGACACCACGGAGACTCTGCACGACCGAATTCATGTAGCACGTATTTCCAAGGTTGACGAGGCCACTTGGTTCTTGCACCTTTGCAACTTCCTCCGGGGGCAAATCCTCCAAAAAGACCGTCTTGGTCTTGGGACCCGTCAATTTGGCTTTTTGATTGAAAATATTGGTGAGTTCAGTTTGTAAAGCTGATCATTGACTCCCTCCTTCTAAAGGCTTACCTGCCGATCCCATCAACAAAACCTGGAGGTCTTTGCCGTTGGCCTTGGTCATTGCCCCAGCAAAATCAATGGTCGATAGATCCATTTCATCTTTGAGCACACCCTTCCACAAACCTGAGGAGCCAAGACATCAGAAAGAAAAAAGATGAGTCAGTAAACCCAAACGAGACAACTGATCCACCGAGTGAGCCTCGGAGGCTCGTCCTTCCGCTCAGCACCCACCTTTGCTCTTTGCCATGAGCTTCATCCGATCGGCTGGTACGCCAGTCTTCTCTTCGAGCTCATTTTTGAGCCCCTTCACTCCGCCAGCAAGGACAAAATCCACCTTGAAACTGTCCTTGTTCCACTTGACGTTGAGGGGAATGGTCTCTGTCATGTTGCGTCTCTTCAATAAGTTTTGTCGCTTGAAATAACAATATGCATGGAGAAGGTTCTGGTGTTGTCGAGCCCCGTTTTTGTGATGGTGTTCAGTGGCTTTCCTTTGGCTTCGGATATCAACGGTCACCAAGAAAGGTTGGATAGGTAGTTGCGGTAAGCTCGGGGTTAAGGCTCACGCCTACGGTGAGTAATTTGATTGAAATGTGTATTTATTTACCACATCTACACGGATTCCAAAGCTGTCTACCCTCCACTATGATCCTTTTTCTACGATTTTAGCAATTAGAACTTAATTTATCGTTAAAAAGCTCAAATTGCCAAAATGTCGGCCAATCGTATTCCTGCCACCAGGAAGGCCTCGTCATACGTGTTTTAATTCGCCAAAATCGCCAAAGAAGGGACTAAAGTCGCACAGAGGATCTAAAGTCGCGTGAAAAGTCGCGCGCGAAGTCGCGCAAGAGTCGCGTGGAAGTCATGTGCGACTTTTTGAACGACTTTAAACGTCGCATGCAAAAGGTTGCAAGCAACACAATAAAGTCGCGTCGGATCGCTAAAAGTCGATTGGAAAGTCGTAATAAAGTGGTGTGCGAGTCTCATGCGACTTTCCACACGACTTTCAGAATCGCACGCGACTTTTACGAGTTTTTCTTCAAAGCGGGACCGTACCCGGGACTTTCAGTCGTATGAAGAGGCCTTCCAGGGCTGTTCATCCCATGAATTATTGAAGTGGGATCGGGAGCATGCTTTGAGAAGTTCAGCAGTGTACAGTACTCTAGTGAGTCTTTCTATTGCATTGCTATTGCTCCAAGGTCTTGACTGTGCTGATCTGGTTTTCTTGCCATGGCTCGATTCGATTCTGCTGGAAAACGAAACGCGGTTTCATTGTGTGCGTGGATTGGCTTTGTCCAATCTAGCCACTGGCAGCTACTAGCTACCGTAGGGAAGCGTTATGTGAAGCGATCTGACTTTTTGCCCTTTGTGGCTTTTCTGGTGCAGTTCGTACAGGTTGCTACTTCAGATTGTATACGTGTCCGAGCAATCACTTCAGTGCCTTTCTCCCTGGACAAGGACTTCGCATCCATCTTCCTAAAATCGTATGATCTTGCTACGATACCAGTAGAAGTTCCAGAATATGGCTGTGTGTAAACATGTTTATTGGCACCAATTTCTATGTGGGATGGTATTTTGGATCCATAGATCCCATCATGTAGCTATGATTCTTTCCGCACCAAAAAAATGGCTGTAGATTCGACTCGACTAACACTCATTCATTCATTCATTCATTCAAAACGTTGCGTGCCGCCAATTGGTATCCCCAAGCCATGGTAGCGTTTTGATTTTTAAGATTGTGATACACCCGTGCGGGCATCCGGTCTCCTGTCCATACGAACATCAGTTCCATCAATCATGTTGAAGAATCCCACTTCTATGGAATCATTTCCGTAGGCATCGTGGCTTGTCATGACTCCCGTGATGCCAACAGAATCTCCAACGCTGGTCATCTCACCTGTAAAGGTTCTATGAAGCTCATAAGAAAACTCTCCCATGTCTGTATTTCCTTGGCCGCCAGAGTAACGACGGGTGATGCCCATCTTGAAATTGTTGGAACCCGGGATCACAGCCCACCGTCCAATAGCCCCGGTCCAAACAGGCCCGTCCGTCTTGCCAACCTCGACTTGCCCATCTTCCGTCAGGAAAAGCTCAGTCGTGCAGTTATCCTTGTCTTCCAATTCTTCCAGCTGATAATATTTATTTTCACAGCGAATGCCGAACAGTTTGGTCTGCAAGTGATCAACGCGTAGAAAAGATAGATTGCAATGGCTGTCGTCAGGACTAAATCAACCGCCATCCAATAATAAGCCCAACAGAGCAAAGCGAAAACTTCACAGTCCAATTGGGTTCACTATTTGGGTTCATCCAGTACACTGCACATCGCACATTAGTGTTCATCAGCAGACGAAACTCACCGACTTTGATGATCGAGCCTGCAACTTGGGGTTGACAGCAAATCCGGATACCCCAGACGCTCCCAAGAGTGCAATAGCACCCATTGCTCGACGAGAAAGAAACATCATTGCGGGTAGCTATAGGGGAAGATGGGACAAAAGGAAAGTACTTGCTAGCTAGATTGTACGAGAAAGATGATAGCAAGGAGGCCACAGAAAGAGGCTTGCTGGTGCGTTGTTGACATCGTGGCCAAAGGATGGATCTTTGGATCTTTCTCCAAAAGCCTTAACCCTTATGCAGTAATCCATTCGAATCATTCGAACTTGTTTGTTCGGTTCAACTCGAATAGATTCGGCAGAATGACAGTGTGACACTGTGACAGTCATTCAGCCATGACTGAACGTGACAACCTGGCCATGCAGTGTGCCATGTTGCCAGTCTTCGTTTTGAGAAAAGCCAAACAAACCGCTGCCAACATCATCACAGAAAAGATCTTTGGCAGCAACAGCGCATACCTTTCCCAGTCAGTAAGTGACCTGTAAATTGTGCCGCTCCACTTATTGATCTTGGGGAGTGGTACCGACGATATTATGCGGTTGCGTTCGTGCAACTTCTAATCGCTGCCAAATTTGGCGGCTCTGATGGGCATCATCGAGAAAGGGAGCTTCTAAGTGACGACCAGCAGGATGTCTCTGTGTAGTACGTTCGGGGGTACGTTCCGGCGCTGGTGTATTGGTATCTTTGTTGGTACCGTACAAGTACGAGTATCTTTTGTCGAAATAATGAAGTCAAAGCGCTGCTACGGCTGGCATCAGCCTAGTACGAAAGGCACGGCCGAAAACACCTGTACCAGAAACTTGCGAAGGCTAAGTCTCTGTAGTCACAATTTCGTTTCAACCAATCCATCCATCCATTCATCCAAAAGAAAGAAAGAACGAAAGGACAATGAGGTTTCATGCAGCTACCGCGGCCTTTGGCTGCTTCTTCTTGACGCTGACCCTGCTTCACCCGACCTTGGCTGATGAATCTGATCTGGATGCCTGCAGGTCTTGCAAGGACAAGATCCCTCCTGCCCAAGGCTGTATCGAAACATGTGATAGTACTTGCTTGACCGAGAACGATGACCCTGAAGATATCATTGAATGTTGCCAGCTCAACGCCACTTGTGTTTCCATTTTGGAAGATGCCGGTGACTGTTTTGACGATTGCCTTGACGATTGTGTCACGGAAACTGTTGCTGAGTATGGTGTCTGTCTTACCATCAATAACGGGCAGGACGGGTGCAATGCTACCGCTTGTAATGTAGCCAGGGACGAAGCTGAAGCCTCTGGAGGACCCATTGACGAAGAACAACTAAATTCGGAGCTCGACGGCCTGCAGGATCAAATTGACCAAGTTGAATCTGACATTGACAATCTTGAAGATCAAATTGAAGACAAAGGTAAAAGTCTTGACTTGCTTGGTATGCACCATGATTTTTGCTTTGATGCCTCCCTCTTACACGCTTTCCCTTTGTCTTGCTTCATAAAAAAGAGGAGGAAATTGAGGACAACGAAGACCAGGTTGAAGACCTTGAGGAAGACATTGAAGACCTTGAGGATGAGCAAGACCAGCGAGAAGAGGATGAAGAAGAAGAAGAGGAGGACGAAGATGAGGATGAGGACGAAGACGAGGATGAAGACAGGCCCGAGAGGCCCGACGAGAGACCTAACAGGGATGAGGAGGAGGAGGAAGAGGAAGAGGAAGAGGAGGAAGGTAAGGCTCTACACAAACCTGTCTTTGATTTGCATCTCGACCTCCCAAACTGACGTTGCTCCACGAACTAACAACAAAGAAGAACGCCCCGAACGCCCGTCTGGTGGTGGCGGCGGCGGCGGCGGTGGCAGGCCTCGTGGTAGACAAGGCGATGGGGGACGAAAGTTGGTGGCAGGACAAAAGGTTCAGAAACGCACAACCGTGGAAAACAAAGAAGGTTTGGTAGAAGGTCAAAATAAAGTGCAGAGAAGATTGGATGACCTTGAGGATGAAATTGAAGACAAGGAAGACGAGGTAAGTTTGATGCGGTATTTTGTGTGGTGGGCCATACTAGCTAGCTAGTACCGGTGCGTCCAATCCTGATCAAACTAATCACACCCGATGTGTCATGCTTTAGATTGACGAAATCGACGAGGAAACTGAAGACTTAGGTGAGTTGGTGGTTTCAAAATTACTCCTGGCTTCCAGTTTCGGGCCAGATTACGATACGGTACTAACAAAGCATCCCTTCTTGTTTTCCTCTACCTACAGAGGAGGATATTGAGGACCTTGAGGATGAGTAAGTATTCAGACGGTCACAGATCTTTGTGCAGATCACGATCCCACCGTGCCATGTACTTATAATAACCTTTCCATTGTAGAATTGACGAAAAAGAGGACGAACTTGATGCAGAATTCCTGTCAAAATGCGAGAACGCACAGGTCCAATTTGACGGTGTCTGTGCACAGGGAAGCGAGTGCTGTGGTACATGCAATGAAGAACTGGAAGACATCATGAATTGCATTGTCAACGATGTCATTCGCCCGTTGATTGAAGATGAATTGGACTACGACATTGGTGAGGATTGTGACATCGATTGTGAGGTACCTGATCGATCCATGATCAGATCCCTGATGAAATACATCCTCGGAGGCAAGCGATCTCGCGCCAAAAGCACTCCAAAGCTGCGTCGTCTTGAACAAGACACTGAAGAAGAAGTGGATCCAGCCATTCAAGCATGCAAAGATCAATTGTCCTTCGCTTTGTCCACTGGAAACTTCCAGGGCGGAATGGAAGACTATTTGAATTGTGTCACCGCAGCTTCAACAGAATCCGCAATTGCTGACGAGACATCTGGTGATGGCGCGATGGATCTCGAGGATTCACCCGATGCACCTATGATGGTCGAAGAGACGTCTCCAGATCCTTAAGACCCTGGTGACGCGTCGTCCTCATTACAGTATGGATTATTTGATGTCCGCGCGGTCGACGAACGCATGATAGTGGTACTAGCTAGTACGAGTAAGGAAAAAGCAAACTTTTTAAAAATGGAATACCAGTGTTCTTTGATGGAATACACCACTGTTACGATGTGGAGGGTTCGCCAGGTCGCCACACTCGAGTATTGGATGAACGAAATGTTGTTGAAGCTTCCAGGAAACTGATAGTTATCCTTTATTGCATGGGGAGCTTTATCGGCAGTTCTGCACAGCGCACAGCACACATCCAATCTATCTACCATACTGTAGTCAATTTTGGCTCATCGAGGACACAAAAAGTCATGTAGCTTTTCGAGATCCTTCGGTTCTTGTTGCTGGTCATGCCTCTACTAACCACCCCCCACGCCAATCCCACAGTCCAGGATCAGTCTAACTATCGTGCGTGTCAGAAGAGGGGCCACATGGACCGACCTCAGAAAGTAGATGTCTTTTCACCGAGCGCCGCTGTCTTTCCTCACAGCAACACCGCTCTCACTATTAGCTCAGATTGCTGATGATAAATGCGTAGTACAATTTCAACTCAGGGGTATGGAACAGTTCACTTTTGTTTTCATTCAATTCTTCGCCACAAGCAGGTACCAGCCAATGCAGTTGGTTTGTGGCGTTTCTTTTGGCTATTTGGCAGCGAAACGTTGCTTTCGCAGCTCCATCTTTACTTTCTCCGTTTCCGTCGAAGTTGTCCCGAATTTTTTGGCCCTCGCCAATCTCTTTTCCAGTTCCTCCGCCGAAACGTCCGATGCGCCAGCGATTTTGGCTCGTTTATTGCTGCCTTTGCCGTCTGGGCTGGTCCCCCCCATTCCAAATCGCTTGGCGCGTTCGGCCTTTTTCTTTTCGATTTCTTCCTCTGTTTCTATGTAGACAGTTTTAAAGCGCTTGGACCTGAGTTTTTTCTTTTCTTCAAACGACAACTCTCCTTCCTCCGCGGCCTTCTTAGTGGTGGCGGCGGCGGCGGCGGACTCTTCCCCTCCACTCGGTTTGGTCTCTTTTTCTTCCTTTTTCTCATCCTTCCCTTCGCCTTTGTCAGTATCATCTTCTTTCTTTTTCTCGTCATCTTTCTCCCCCTTTTTGCTTTTTGCTGGACTTTCTTCTTCTTCTTCTTCTTTATCCTTTTTGCTCTCTTTCGGTGTTTCTGCTTTCTTCGCTGCCTTTTCGTCCTTTGATTTTCCTTCCTTCTCTTTTTCCTTGTTCTTGGCAGCGGCGGCAGCAGCTGCCGTTGGTGTCGGAGCTTCCGCCAAACCAAATTCTTCCTCGTCCAATCGAGCCTGCAATCGATTCACCAGATCCGCTTTGAGACCTTCTGTAGACAGACCTCGGAGCTTGAGCTCAGACTTGAGGTCAGCCACTGTTTCATAAATAGCACACCGAAAGCAAGAAGAGAGCGTAAGGAAAAAGGATCGGATCAAACGAGGCTTCAAAGAAAGCTCTCTCCAATCTGCGTTTCAACTGAGTTGACGTACCTTTCATTTTCTTCAGATCTGTTTCCCCTGCCATCTTTGATCAATGTTCTCTCTCGTATTGGCTCAACTCAACCTCCTGTCTAGTAGCTAGAATAGCTGTAGTGGTACCTGTAGATGCTGATGGCTGCCGCAACGGATGACCGCGATTGTGGATTGTGGCTTGGTCCGTCGGTTCGAGCAAACAAAAATTGAGGCAGAGGCTTCTCAAGATCGATTGGTCGGTTTGCCCGCGGAAGGATTAGTGACTCAGTTAGTCATGAAATGACTCAGAAAAGATTTATTTGTTGGCGGCAACTCAAAACCACAGGATCCATCAGCCACAACTTCGAAGGAAACCGATCACAACGTCCTCTTGTTCGTAAGATCCTTCACGATCGATGCTTTCTTCTCCTTTATCAGTTAGTGGTTTGTTAGGCTGCCTTGATTGAATACAGGAACAAGATGAAGTTTACTCCTCGGTTTTGGAGGACAGTCCGACGAATGAGCATTGGCGTGGCGGCACCTGCAGTTCCCACGGCGTTTTGGTGGAAATACGCTCACGACGAACGGCAAAAACGAGCCCAAGATGTCAAAACCAGAGTCCGTCTACCCAATGTCCAAACTGTGGATGATTTAATGGTGGAAAAATGTCGACCTGGAGATGTCATTCTCTTTGACCGAAGACCAGAATTGTGCGCTTCGGGACCTTGGGCTGCTTTGTCTTGCATTGTGGCGAGGGCTCTCTTGTGCGATGATGGGGATGAGCAAGTGCGATCCGTGGACCATGGGAAATTTGATCATTGTGGTACGTGAAATGAAAAAAAGGACTTTTAGAATTCCATCGTGTGGCCATGTTGCTACCGTATTTATTTGGAGCTCATCATGATGTTACTCTCTCCCTTCGCTACCGTACAGGAATTGTGGTTCCTGGATATGTCAAATCCAGAAAGGACAAATTTGATCCTTCCAATCTACTGGTGCTGGAGGCAACGGCAGGGGAAGGAGTTATTGCCCGTCCGCTCTTGACTAGAATAGAAATGTCACAATCCAGATCCATGATATTGCTCCCATTGGCGTCGTCCGGAGAGAGACGCAATGACGAAAACTATGAAATGCCACCGTCGACCAAACGGATACGGGACTACATGGACAAACAATTCGTGTCGTTTCGTGATACTTGGGTCAATCTTTCCGAAAAGGGCGGCTATAAATGGGCTCATAGTACGCTCTGTTTGGGCGGAGCCATGGCTTATGCCACCAATTTGCAAAAGTTTAGTAGCGGTCCAGTATCACCATCTGCTTGGGTTGTGGTGCTGGCACTCAAACAAGCGGGTGTGTACCAAGATGTCGCCGAGGAGCGCACTTTGAGCATCAAAGTCGAAGACTTCTTGCGAGACCATCGGTTTCAAGAACAAGAGTCTGTCCGATTGAGACCTGGATTCAAGTTCTTGGGACCCGTGTCAATGCGAGAGTCATCCATGACAGGATAACAGCAACTACTGTAGTGCCGTAGTACAAGGTTCATGAGCGCGCTTTCTTCTCTGGTCTCTTTGGCACCTTGTAGAGCGTACCGTATCAAGTACATGTAGTACGAACAGAAAACCAACCAACCGATGTGTGAATCGATTCCAACTGCGGATCATTGAGCTAGTTTCTTAGCTTCGCCAAGAGTATGGCATCTTTCCCCAACAAGGAGAACCTTGAGGAATCAAAGGCGTCGTGATCTAAGATGCATTTGCTTTTACTACCTCTGCAGTTGTTGTCTGTGTTCAAAGCCGACAAACCTCTCCATAGCAACAGCTTGGGTGCCACTGTAATGCAGATACAGTCCACCAACTGTGGTTGACTATAAAATGATGTCAGCACACTGGCGCCTCCTTCGACCATTAGACTTTGAATGTTGTACTTTTGCTTCAACTGCTTTAGCATCTCTAAGATATCAATTCTCCCGGTTTCGAGGTTTATCGGGCATCGTAGAATCTCTATGGAATCTGGTAGATCTTGTGCATCCACTGTTGCGGCTACTTCCTGGGAACAACATACAATGACATTGGTTGCTCGACAGTTCTTCCCTAGCGCCTTGATATGCTTTAAATGTGTATCCAAGACAATGGGGCGGGGTTGTCCACTTGCTCGAGACATTTTGCGAGAAGCTGTACCCCACAATCGATTACTGAGGCGTGGATTGTCAACTGATAAAGTCTTTCCTCCCACCAGGATCCCGTCGTGAATGGACCTGAGAGCATGTGTCATTTTGAAGGATGCGGGATCGCTTAGCGCAAAGTTACTAGAGGTGGGAGCCGAGGATGATAATATCGAGTCATCATCGTTTCCCTCTTTGTCTGCCAAAATAAGAGCAATCTTGCCGTCCAAGCTCTGTGCATAGGTAACTGTTACATAGGGTCGGTCCACTTGGCGATTGCTGTGCTCTTGCTGCCACGAGAGGATGTCATTGGTGATCGATCGAATAGTTCTGTCACAGCTAAAAACTCTCAGATAGTTTAGGAGAGGTGACAGGAGAAACAACCGCCACCGCATCTTGACATGAGTTGCAGTCAACTAGCTAGTTAGTAAGCTTGCTTTCTATTGGTAGTAGAGAAATAGATCATACGGCATTGCCAATATCCTTCTTTGTCTCTCGAGGTGTGCGGTGGCAAGAGGGCGGATGAATAATTTTGTGAGGCAAAAACGGCATGAAAAACGACCGTTGGGGAACGATTGGCTTGCGTGGAGATTTCCCTCCGCCCCTTCTTCGATGGCACAGTCCAAACCGGCCTTCTTCGGACGCCTTTGCTTCGCCTCCACTCTTGGATTGGATCTCCAGCATCCACTCCAGCAGCATTTGCTTGACTGGACACACAACCAGCAACCGCACAAGAAGCAAACAAGAAACAAAGCAAAACAACCAAACGGCAATCATGTCGGCAATGGCAAAGAGGCAAAAGGAGAAGGGCGATGCGTTCATCGCAGAAGCCGAGCAGAAGCTGAGCAAATCGAAAAGCTCATGGTTCTCCTCTTCAAAGGAGAAAAAGTACGAAGAGGCCGCGGAGTCGATGGAGCAAGCCGCGAATGCCTACAAGGTCGGAGGATTTAATCAGGAAGCAGGAGAGGCATATCGAAGGGCTGCTGAGATTCATCGTGATCAATTGACCAACCTCAATGAAGCCAGCAAAGACATGGCGGCAGCAGGTGGGTTCTCGAATTTTCGTATTGAAAGGGGTCTATTTTGGTAGTCGAGCGTGTCATTCTTACCGAATTTTCGTATTTGAATTTTTAGGAAAATGCTTTACCAAGAGCAACCCCGAGGATGCCGTCAAGGCGTTTAGTGAAGCAGTTGCACTCTACACCGACAATGGTCGAATTACGCAGGCCGCCAAGCTCTGCAAAGAATGCGCCGAGCTGTATGAGAATGAAGAAGTCAGCACGGATTCCGAAAAGTCTTCCATTGTGCTGGCCATTGAATCCTACGAGCAAGCTTCGGAATTGTTTGGCATGGAAGATGCCAAGAGTCAGTCGTCCCAGTGCCTAGCAAAAGTTGCCGAGCTCTGCTCGGGAGCTTTGGATCCTCCCGATCTTACGCGTGCCGCCCAAATATACGATGATTTGGGACGGCGTTGCCTTGATTCCAATTTGTTGAAATTCAATGCCAAGGGGTATTTTTTGCAGTCCACACTCTGCCATTTGGCCAGTGGTGATCCCATTGGCGCCACCCAGGCATTGCAGCGTTACGAAGGAGTCGATTATACCTTTGGTGAATCACGAGAAGGAAAATTCGCACGACAACTGGTCGAATGTGTGGAAAATTACGATACCGAAGGATTTGGTACCGCCTGCTTTGAATACGATAGAATTTCCAAACTGGATCCCTGGAAGACATCCATTTTGGTCAAAGTGAAAAAGACAATCGACGATGAAGCTGGTGGAGGCGGCGGCGATGGAGAAGAGGATGATTTTGATCTGACCTAAACTTGCGCAGCTAGCTACGGTAGAGGATGTATGCGCAAGTGGATGGCATGACGGGTTGGTCAGGTTGGAAAGCTGGATATATTAGAGAAAATGAAAGAATGATGTTACTATAAGACAACAATAATTAACCACAAGGCTCTGTTTCGAGTCTGCAACCGATGTGTTGGAACCATGTCGGTTCCCTGTGGCTTGGGTGGGTTCTCTTCTGTGGGATCGTGAGGTTTGCGTGCCTCGTTCGTTCGTTGATGTCGCTTTTACATTGTGGTGAGGCCGAGCAACCACTGGTTAACGAAGGCATGGTTGCTTGCTCTATCATACCGGTATCAGTGGTTGCCATGAACTGACCCAGCCAGTCACGTCCTGGCTTTCGCGGTCGTGGGGTTCGCTGCACTACAAAGGTCAAGCAAGTGCACCGGGGCAACCAAACGGGATGCGCTGCAGCTACCACCAAATCGATAGCTACAACTAACTGGTGCTTGGCTGAAGCCCTAGTCTCTTCAAGCAAGCTGCTTGCTTGGTGGCTGGCTGCATGGCGCCTGGTCAGATACTTTTTGTCTTGCCTCAAGGGTAAGTTCGTCTCCTACGCACGAAACTAAAAAGGACTTTTTTATTCTGCTTCCTGAAAGGGCCATCGGCATCATTACGCACCCTCGCCGCTGTCAAATAGATATCATTGCTTTCGTATTTGAAGACTCCGCTACAGATGCGCAGTTTCATTCCTTTTGCGAGCAACTGTGATAAGCTGGAATCTAATAATTGGATGTCACTCGTCCATTCGTTCATTTATTTCTACATGTACCTGTACTCATACGAGTATAATATATTCTATCAGCACGCCTTCTTTTCTGGGAGCAAGGATACTCTGTCCAAACATTCCCAGTCCCATAGTTTGCCCTCTGTTCGCCATAGAGAAATGCCCACAACATCTCTGCAAGACTTGCTCAGGAGAGAAGGAATTCTGTCAAATAACTCAGCAGTGTAGACTTCGTCCAACACGGTGTCCTCGGGACTATCATAGGCAATGGAGACATGCGGAAGCCAGGGCCCAATTCGCTCAGTGGTAACGCAACCTCTCTTGCTGCCGCCGTAGAAACACGAATAGACGCTGTCAACCATAGCTTCATGAGCTTCGGACGAATGAAAGGATAACTCCATCCATGACATGTCCATCTCTTCCCCATCAACCCCATCAAAAGCGACGCCACTGTTGGAGCATTTTGGTTTGAGGGATGGCCACCCACCGCGCCTCTCCAGTAAAGGAACTACCTTGTCACGGAAGCATTGCATGGCTTCCCTCTCGGACAAGTGCGTGGCTCCGTAGAGGACGGTGCAGTGAGCATCCGGGATGGGGAAGAGAGACTTCTCAGAAGCTGCACATTGGATTGCATTGTCCAAATCCCCATTTTGCTGTTCCACTTCCAGCCAAATAGAATACCCTGGGAAATGAATAACAACAGATGGAAAACATACATGTACAGAAAGGTCAGCGACACGCCAACCAAATAAATGCTACCGGTAGTAACATAATACAGTACATGTATTATGTGTTGACTTACCCTTGAAAATGAACTGATAAGGCTCTCTCAAGAGCATCGTAGCGTCCACTGTTCCACCAAGCAAACAGAAAAGAAGGACTGCCGTTGCGTGCTTTTCTGTTCTCGCTTCTCAAGACGGAGTGACGATGCAGTAAACAAACCCAGTCGACCGTTCTACCGGTACTTGGCAAGCGGCTCTTCGTCGTTTGCTTGAGGCAAATATGGGATCATGGCCATTGATAAAGTGGAGTGGTCCTTTTGACAAGTAGGTTCTTGCTTGCTCTATCCGGTTGGTGGGCTTCAGTCGACAATGGCAGGATGGCTAAATGGCAGTGTTCCCGTCTCTTGAAGTTCCCTTCTTGGCAGCATGCGCCGCGAAAAGGAGGAATGCATGCAAGTCGTGAAGTCGGGCTGTGTCCGGTGATGGCTGGTGACACGGCACCAGTTCTAAATGTCCGCGTAAAACTCACGCACTACGTCCCTTCTCAAGACACGTCAAAATTTTGCCCCTTCTGGGTCCATTTTATACAGCTCTACCGGCTTTGATTCAAAATTCTGTCCAGAACAAAAGAACTGAAACTTCCTCTCACCTTCCATTTGGAGCCACTCATCACTTTCGCATGTCAACTTTTGACATCGGGCAGTCAAAAGTCAAGAGTGACAGTCAAATCAACGGATTCTAGATTCAGGAGCAAAGATTCAACACTCTCATCATCGGAGGCTGTCGAAGATTCCTGTCTAACTAATAAGCATTCTCAGATTCCAGCTCTATCTACTAGCTAGCTAGCTTGGTTTTGTGGCAATATCCCTTTCGTTAGAATTTAGAATGACACAACAATCATCTGTTCGGTGCGCCATGAGACCCACAAGTACGAGGGTAGTGGTATTGTTGACGCTGTGCTCATCTTCAGCTTGGTCGTTGGTCCTTCCGAATTATCAGCATCAATGGTTATCTCCTGCCCAGAGGGCGCATCGACGTCACAAGGCAACATGCCTGCTCACTACCATGGAGGATAATGAATCGTCAGAAGCAGAGCTGCAACCACAAGAACTAAATAGTGATGGCAATGATGGCAACAGCATCCTGCTGCAGGCCAAACTTTCAGTGTTAGAAGATGTGGTGAATCACATGAATGTTTCCCAGTTGGAGGATCAAAGAGAATTGGACCGTTTACAATCCCATGTGATGGATCTGGAACAAGATTTAGAACTCCAACAACATGCCCTTGTACAAGTCAATCAGTCACATCAGTCTCAGTTGCAAGCTCAGGAATCGTCTTGGCAAAAACAAGAGGCTGCATTGCAAAAAGATCATGCCCTAGCGATGAGCCAATTGGAACGCAAGTTACTGGCACAAGCCAAAGTGCAGCAGGATGAAACCACGCAACAATTGCGCAAGGAAACATCCGAGTGGAGAGCCCAAAAGGAAGGGGAATGGAATGAATCTCTCGAAATTGCCACGGCCGCCGTTGCATCAGCCGAAGCCAGAGAACAGATACTCCTGGACAAGTTGGATCTGTTGGAAACAAGATATCATCAAGAAGCTGCGCAGTACAAGAACGAACTAGATCAATTGCAGAAAGAATGGAAGACAGAAAATGATCGACTGGAAGAAGACGTGAGCAAACTACACACGGAACTATCCCAAGCCAAACAAAAACGAGACCAAGAAACAAGTTACTTGCTCGAAGAGCTAGGTAATCGCAATCAGCTTTTAGAAGATGAAATGGTGGCAGTGAAAGAACAGATGCAATTTGAAAAATTACAGCATGCAACAGCCATGCAAGTCGCCAAGGAGGAATGGGCGGAACAGAGAGACAAGGAACGCAAGTTTTTTCAGGAGGCCATCGGACTCTTGAAACAGGAAAAGGCCATGCGTGAATTGGAGGATCAGAAAGGCTTCTGGAGGCGACTCGTTCGGTTTTACAGAGGTGGACGCAACAATAGGAAACGGCGCACCAGCAGAGCTTCGTAACTAGTTGGCGGAAGTTACTGTAGGCAAAAAGACACGAAGAAGAACCATGTTTTGCCGGTGGTGCCAATAAACAATGATGTCAGTGACGGCAATCAAAATTGATGGTCAAGTTAATTTCATTCCTGAGCACCACCCTATTCCATTAGAATACATACATAAACAAAGATCAAGCTAGCTACTACTGATGGATACATATAGATATAGCTTCAAGCTAGTTTGTATGTTTTTGCAACAGAGGCCGCCTTAGGAAACATTGTCAAACAAAGATAGTCTCCTGGATGGAACTCAGAAGAGGTTTCCAGCAAGTGCACTGTCTGTCTATAAAGTTTGCAAAGCGGCGATGAATGTGATGCATTGGTGTGAACTGTGAGAATTGGAATCTTCAATTGATAATGAAACTGTTGAATTGGGGGGATGAAATGTGTTGTTGGCTTGTGTTGAAAGGAAAGATTGAATGAATCATTCAATTTGCTGGAGGGAAATGATGAATTGGTGAAGGGTTGTTCAAACTACAGGTCCCGCACTCATTGATTGACATGGATCTTCCTGGGCCGTGGTACAGCGTATCGTTACTGCTCATGGGTCCGGTCCGTATCCACATTTCTCCCAACTTTCCACACGACTCCACCTGCCAGCTGTGCACCCGGACCGGTACCAGGTTACATGCACCTCAGCCGCAACGCGAAAGGATTCCCAGCCCAGGTAGTACACTGGAGCCAGTTCGAGTTCGATGCTGGTTTGACACGACTAGATCTACAGGCTTCAAAGATTCTGCCATACAAGTTTAGCAAAGAGTGACTGGATGCATTGGCAAGTTGCTTGTTCTTGATTGCATCCATCACGAGACAAGCAAGCTTTGTTCTTCCTTGATCAATCAATCTAGCAACCTCTAGAGGACCCGTTGGCACGTCTAGCTAGATGGCCTCTATTCTGGGGCGTTTGCTCTTGACTCTTGTGCTTGCTCTCTACCTACCGGTAGCTATCCAAGCCCCCAAGACCTTTTTGTTGCTTGTCGGCAAAAGGCACATCATACGCTTGGGCTTCCAAAGGCAACTAATACGTGTAGCTAGTAGGAGAAGATTACCATGAAGATCTATATGTATGATTTCTAGTTTAGGATAGGATCTGGTTGTTCCCCATGCATTCAGTACAAAGCTGAAGCCATTCGAACCTGCAGACAGCAGCATCAGTGCACAGGCGGAAAATGTCAGCATAGGATGGTGGGTGTAGTGTAGAAAATGAAAGAAAGAATGAAATTGTAGCGTCTCGTGACAAGAGAAGGGACACCTCAAGATTTGATATCCGAAATACCTCGTCCAAACTTAGGCTTCAGTCTTGGATGGAGATCGATGGAGAGAAAGCATGGCGTCAATGGCAGTTTCCTCCTTTCGTTCCAAACGATCTACCACCAGATCAGGAAGCAGAGGAACCATGCCAAACTTCTTATTTGACTGATCCACAGGGGACACTCGGGGAATGTGCGGAATAAACAATCTTGTGTGGGGCATAGCCGTTGTGGATGGATGGGGAGGAGATACCAAAGGAGGAGGACGACGCATAACTGGACTTCGGCTCATACTCAGGGCCAAGACCGATTCCGACATGATGTCTTTATGCATGGGCCGGCGTCGATGAAAAGCACCATTTCCCATTCCAATGGGAGGAGGAGGTGGTGGTGGCGAGTACATGGTTGGAGGAGGCGGGGCTCCAGGGGTCGCGAAAGGTGCGCTCCTTCTTGGATACATGATGAATGGGGAGGTTGGGTGATGCATCAGTGTCATTGACATACGAGGCGATATGTGTGGTGGTGGACTGCGAATCAAAACAGGTCCTCTCACGATTTGATGCTGAGCGGTAGGTCGAGGAGCTTTCACATTGCGTTGGGTCTTTGCCAACTTGGCTTCTCGCTTCCGAGCACGACAACGCTGCTGCCGGACTCTGGCGGCAAGCCGCTTCCGAAGGTGCCGTTCACTGACGACATCCTCTGAAACTTCGAATTTCGATGTAGAGGGTTGATTATTAGTAACCATGGGTGCCATTGCTTTGATGGAAAACTATTCTCGTTTTGTGGTCCAAGTTTCTTGTTCTTGTTGTTTTGTTGTTCCAGATTATGTTCCTTATTAGCTTGGAGTCGAGTCGACTGGGCTTGGTCAGATTGGATTGGATTGGTTATGTGACACATGCTTACCGACGCTTACCGGTTGGAACATATCGTGGGAACATGGCTCGCTGAGCCTAACTGCCAATGGCAAGGTTATCTAGGAGGTTGTGGTCAGATCAAGTTAATTTTTTAATAACACATAGGTCACAGTTTCAATTACTATCGACTGATCCCACGGAGGTTTCCTTTAAAAATAGTGACTGCATCATAAGCTGTCCGGAAATGACTCTTGGAGCAGTTCCAGTTGCCCATGCACACATCAGTGCGTGGGAAAGATACCAAAATTTAATTAAGAAAACAAGCTCGCTACCACCTATGACCAGTGGTCTTGCCAAATTTTGCTTGATGACGTCTAACCATCGTACCCATTTGCAATGATTTCATGGTTCACGGACGCTCTACTCTGGGAAGCCTTATCGCCAGTCGACTATTCCGAAAAAACTTTGGCAGGTTCCGGGAATGAGATGTGCGCACAAGCTTTGGCTAGTCTCACAACCGACGAAAGAGCGGTTAACAAGTGGTCACACGAACTGCCGCGTGAGGGCTGCAATCTGCAATCTGAAGTCTCTCTCAACTGTCAAGGTCATCTATCTACGAATCGTACCAGCTTCATGTACTCCGCCGCCTACATGATATCAACCAAAATGGGCGAAGGGCTGTTTGTCGCAGAAACTCACGATTTGATTGTTCATTCCCAGTACGTTCCGAGCTTTGAGGCATTCAATTTTTACTTTGATGCTCAGAGTACTGTAGGTATGCCATACTGGAGTGTTTGGTGGGAAGCAAGGAACTTGTGGCTTCTCCCTTCTTGTTTGCGGGTGCGCTCAATGTCACGCAGTGTCACACCCATTGTCACGCCCTCTTGGAGCTGCATTTTACTGTAGCTCTCTAGAGTACGGTCATGGCCAATAATAGGATAAAGCAAGACCTGAGAAGCGCTCTGTGATTATCTACCGGTAACCTTTTGATAAACCAAGAAGCAAAGCAACAAGCAAGAAATCCCAACATGTTCATATCGCTCTAGCAGAATAAGGTAATTTGACATCGGTAAGGTGGGGAATTCTTTCAGCGCCTAAAAACGGAACATGCTGAATAATAGAGGGAACCTCACTTGATCCAATCTTCCCCAGAACCCACGAAGAAAGACCGAAGACAACAAGACAACGGCCAAGTGGAAGCAAATGCAGCAGACAAAAAGTTGATATCGGCTCCTTCCCTATGCTGCCGGTGCCTGGTACCGTAGCCCCGGCTCTAGCGCTTGCTACTACATGTATACTTCACTTCTATCTACTAGCTAGTCTTCAGTCATGACAAGTTTGCCCAATGAAGTGTACGAACGAATCAAATCCAAATTGCATCCAAGCCCACCAGATTCGTGGCAACCATTAACTCGAGCTTCTCTTGGGGGGATCCAAATCCTAAATCTGACTGAAGCGTGCTACGAAGTGGATCCAGACTTTCCCTTCCACCCAGATTCTCATCCCAATCTTCCTCTGAAGGATGGGCGACTATCCTTGATGCGCTTTGGGATCTGTTTGGTACGATTGCCAACTGGTACGAATGTTCTGCTGGATGCAGGAGTTGGGCCGTGGATTGAGGAGGTCGAAAAGTGCTCAGGTCACCCAGTTCCTGAAAAACCTCCACATGCTTTGGACAAGATACTACAGGAGGAACTGGGATTATCGTTGGAAGATATCCACTTTGTCGTCCATTCTCACTGCCACGGAGACCATGTTGGGTGGGTTGGATCCTTTCCGAACGCCGTTCATGTTTTGCATAGCAAAGAATACGAGTTTGCGACCTATTCGGGGTGTCCATGGAAACAAGATGCAGTTGACAGATTTGAGCCTTTGAAAGAACAGGGTAGGCTGCGGCTGTTGGACGGTGACGACGACAACAATATTCCCATTGACGAGGAAAAATGTCCTCAGCTAACAGCAGTTCTGTGTGCTGGTCACACCCCTGGTCACATTGCTGTAAGGATTGAAGGCAAAACTGCAGAGGATGAAGACATGCCACCACAAGTTGCCTTTTACATTGGTGATGCGATGCATTTTGCTCATCAAGTCTTAGATCCAGACCTGGTGCCTCTCTTTGATTGTTGTGCTTGGAAAAGCCGCCCCTTCCTTCCAATGTCGAATGTGGAAACAACATGGATGCCAGCTCTGAGAAACAACTCAAAATGGCATGCCACAACTAGTTGTGAAGCGAGGAGAAAACTATTGAAACGGATAGCTGCGGAAGATGCCCTGTTGATATCTCCACATTTTTCTCCGCCTGGTATGGGGACTGTGGAGGATGCAGGCGGGCAATTCACTTACATGGCAGCTGCGATTGAATGATGAACGCTGCTTTTTGTGGAGCGCATAGAAGCTAACAACAATAGAAGTATCCCAATAAGTTCGCAAACCTTCGATGTCTCGTTGCTCCGGGGTTTGCCGGAAGCACTGTGGCCTCGGGCCTCGGCCTAATGACTGATCTAGAACCGGCTATCTAGCTAGGAAAGACGTGATGGCCGTAGCCCGACCAGCGAATGGCAGGAACAGTGTCCTCCCATTGCTGGCCGTATTCTAGTTTACCTATTCCTGCCTTCCACCGGAGAACCGAGTGGACCACTCTAACCAACCGTCGGGTCACGATGAAAAAGCTTCCTGCGTACAGTACTAACTTCGCGCGGCAACGCTGATATGATGGCTGGGATCAAATCGCTCCTGGAGACTGAAAAGGAAGATGCCTTCGACGCCGACTTGTCAACCGAGGAAAGTACAGTTCTAAGCTACCCGACACGCCACGGAGAAATCATCATCGTCATCATCATCATCTTGTAGAGAGGGAAACCATAAATGGAGAGGGACATGGGAGAACAACCAACCCTGGAGGGGTGTTGCGTAGAACTAGACAGGGCACAGAACAGGGACAAGGAACTCGACAAAGGCGGGGTCTTGGGCCGATCATTGATGGAATGGGTCATCTCCTGGCTGGTTGCTACCGTACAGACGCTTCAAAAGCTGGTAGGACAATAAACGGGCTCGACATCAAAAACAACCACAAGAGAACAGGATCATTGTCGGTTGGACTTGGGTGTAGGAACAAGGAAAGGAACAGGACAGCTACATCACAGGAACCCCATCTCGCAACATTGTCGCTTGGGCTTGGTATGGGAAGGACGGGTCAGCTACTCGAACAACACGGCACTCTCGTAAACCCAAGGTGGCGGACACACTAAAGGGAACATGCAGACCTTGACCTCCAACTCGTGGGAAGGAACCGGCGTAGATCCGAAGGGTCCGGAGCAGGAACAGGCATAAACGCTTCGAGTAGGTTGTACTGGATACGCAAGACAGGACTAGATCACGGAGCATGCCACCAGGAAGACTTCAGGGTACGCCTAGCTAGGTTGGGACTGCGGTGGGAAGAGTGAACGAGAATGAGCAAACCATCCAATCTCCGCTCCATCGTGGCAGTCAGAAGCAGCGTGGCTTACCTTTCAAGTCTGGGGCGGTAGGAAGGTAGCGTCTGGGGAAACTACGGAAGAGTAGAGTAAGGGAGCACACAAGCGGGAGCCCGGTACATTACATCTGCCTGGTCAACACTTTCGTCGTCGCGGGAACAAACATCGCCGTCGTCGTCGTCATGGTCAAATCTGGGGAACTTAGATCTTCTTCCGCATATCACATATGGTCTCGTCAATCGATCAAAGGGTCGCTCGTCAGCGCTCATAAGTCATGGTCTCGCCGTCGCCAAATCGGGACATCATCGTCAAACAGGGTTCTCGTCGCTGTAGATTGGAGCCATCCGCAGGTCCTAGTAAAAGTAGGCAAAAAGTGCGTCAATCAGCTCATCAGCGCTCTCATCGTTGGTTCGATATCGTCACTAGGGAATGGATCAGAAGCACTCCGCCCTATGAAATGAAAAAGAGATAAAAAAGGCAGAAAACAAGGTTTCCTCTCCAATATCCCTTTCCCGAAGAACCCAGCATGCGGAAGTTGTCACGTAAGCATCACCGGCAAGCTACCACCATCGTCAACAAGAAACCAAAGCACACGACGCCAACACGACCAAAGCCAATCACATTGTCACTTATGGAATGAATCGAATCATCTTCATCGCCTCCGTCCAAAAACGAACCGCAGTCTCCTTCATCGTTGCAATTGTTCTTCCCGGGTAGAATTGGCAGATTATGAGCAAAACCAGAAGCCCCTTGTTGAAAGTGGTTGTCAAAGCGATCTTGGGGAAGTGCGAAACAAGAAGGCAGCGCGGAAGCGGCACGTTCCTGCTATCTTGATTCGACTGAGTCGAGTCGAATCGAATCATTCGACTGAGTCACTCGTTGGATAAATTACATGTATGTAGTAAGCTCGAAATGAATGATGAATGATGAATGATTCGATTCAATCCTCGACACTCTACTCTCTTGATTTTGATGCCTTTCAAGCAAGTGAGAAAGGTGTCAACTTTAGCCAACAGGGCTAGCTGCACAGGTTCGCTTTCGTTGGTTTTCTCACACGTTACGGATACCTCCGCAGTTGATGCAAAATTGTGGGTCCCACAGCTTCTATCTTTCCAGTGATTGGCTTCACTAGCTAGATTGATAGCAAGTGATTGCCTTCTGATACCCCGATACTCCGATGTTTGTGTCCTCGCCATCAGACTGAATTCCATATAATATCCAAATCAATAGCCTCAAAGCAAGGCAAAAGTATTTTTGCCATCGAGCAAATCCATCTTTGCCACCGAGCAAATCCATCAACATCATAAAGACTCCAAGTTGTGCATCTGACAACTTGAAGGTAGTATCAACAGATCAATCGGCTTTGCTTGACACTGTCCTGCATGGTTTGATTGTCAAGAAAGCTGCAGTGTAGCAAGCATCGAGCTTTTGAGGATACCCTACCATAATTCAATTTCAAGAAATCTACCAACAGATATAAAGAATACACAAAAATTTAACCATGCTACGCTCTGGAGTTACCAAGCTGGCTCGACAGCAGGCTCGAGTTCTAGCAGCAGCTCGATCTCCCATGCCTTTGTGGAACATTCAGACCACGGCAGCCTTTTCTTCGGCTCCGCCCCCTCCTCGCAGCAGTTGGGATAGCTTGGCGGATAGAGGACTCAGGCAAGATCATGGAATGGCGCAACCATGGCAAGCCGAAGGTGCTTTGGATATTCAACGTGTCACCCAACAGGCAATGATTCATGAATTGATCCAAGAGCAAACCAACACCATCCAATCAGTGGTACCCTGGTTCTTGCAAAACAGTAAGTGGCGTCATTTTTCTTTGGCACTCATGTATGTTCTGGCATTGTTTTAAATACAGCTACTTACTTTTCTCATCTCGTTGCTTTTCTTCAGTGCCACCACCATACTTTAGGCAAGTGCCTGAAAAGTTTCGTGTGGACCATATCAAGGCCATTGCTGCCATTAAAGGTGAGCAAATGCTTATATGCTGTTTTTTGTGGTTCGAATATCATACAAAGGCTGCCTTCTGGACACAATATGGATGGATATCTCACTGTTTCAGTTGGTACCCAATGCTGGGTTTTTTCATACTTTTCCTTAATTCAGATGCTGGAATGGACCACTACTTGAACCTCAAGAGCACCACAAGTGATGGTACAGAGGTTATCACAATGATTCGGGCAGGAACCCAACCGGGAAATTTGCTTTCCATGGTCAAAGAACTCCCTCATACAATCTATTCCGAGGACTACAAAGCACTGACTCGTGCCCAAGTGTTTTGTACGGCGGATGATTCCATGTCCATCAACGTCTTTGTTTTTGGTGGAGGTCAAAAGCAGGATGGAGAGGATGCATTTGATGGCTCGGAAGACTTGGAACGGTTGGGATCTAGGATCCTTGCCTATGCGCAGACTATTCAGGCGGCAAGTCAGGAACAGCTCATGCCTGGCGTCAAATCTCTCTCGTCGCTTGTATCGCCAGGAGACTGGAGCACCAATCATCCACGTCCTTCACCCTTGTTTGAACGGGAAAGTTTGCTGGATTACTTTAAACGATGCAACAAGTCCTACATTGCCAAGACTGATCCCAGAAGGTTCTTGCGGCAGAGAGAACTATTTGAACTCGTTACAGGCACCGAAGGAACAGCTGTGGTTGTTGAGGATGCATCTGGAGATGATAGAGAAGATACCTACTGGGTGAACGTTGCATTGGCGAACACGCTGCCCCAACAAGCACTGGAAAACGCGTCTCGGCTTCTGTTCCTTCACAATCTGGATGTTCAGAATGCCCATTTGGACCTCATCTCCGATGGTGACAACGGCACCGTCACAATGTTGCGAATGCATGTGGCTCCAGTGGAAGGAACCACAGCAACTGATGAAACTTTCCAGATCTTGGCCAGGGAGCTGAAGCGGTGCAAGTGGCTGGATGTTAAAACCATGGATCTGATCTTTGATCGTTATCCTTGGCTCGGAGTGAAGCGTGGCGAAATTGTGACTGGAATCTGCTCTTTGATGCATCCCATCATGTCAAAGGAGAATGCCCTGGTCTATTCCAAGGCCAACATCTTGGAAACAGTGACAAAGGAACGATACATTGACCATGCTGCCCAAATTGCTGATCTCTTCTTGGACAGATTCAACCCCACTGCGGGGAAGATGCCCGCTGAGGACTTTGAAGCTAGATGCGAACAGCTGCGCCAGGCCATTGATAATGACGTGGAGGACGCTACTGCTTCAGCGTTGCTTTTGAAGATGATTGAAGTGGTGGCCCATACCCTCAAGACCAACATCTACATGGAGGATCGATACGCGCTTGGGCTGAGGTTGGACCCAAGGATTATGGGCGAGGACCGTGAACTTCCTTACGGCATTGTTTTTCTCCACGGAAGGCGATTCAATGGCTTCCATACTCGCTTCCGTGACATTTCTCGAGGTGGCATGCGTCTTGTCACTCCTCCTACACCTGAACAATTTGCTCTCGAGTCGGCCCACCAGTATGATGAGTGTTATGGGCTAGCATTCGCCCAGCAGCTAAAGAACAAGGACATCCCCGAGGGTGGAAGCAAAGCTGTCAATTTGATCAATGTTGTTGGTTTGTCAGAGGCTGGCAAGGACTTCGTCATGAGAAAGAGTGTAAAGGCATTCACCGGTAAGTTCAGGAAATCACAACGGCATCATTATGGCAGCATGCCGCTCACAATCGCCTTTTCCTGCATCTCCTACTAGATACTATCCTTGATCTGATTGTTGACACTGAAGAAACACGCGAACGAATCGTGGACTATTACGGAAAGAAGGTATGCACTGCTCCGCTGGTTGAGTTACAATGAAGTCCGAGAGTCTTACAAAGTTGATTCTTTCTTCTTGGTTTGATTGGATTCTTGGTTCTGGTTAGGAAATATTGTAAGTTTGCTTTCGCAAGGTTCTTCGGAAGAGTGGTTTCCTTCATATTGTGCTCAATTGTCCTCATCATTTGGATTTGTTTCTACGACGGCAGGTACTTGGGTCCTGATGAACAAGTCATCCCCGACGACATCAACTGGATCATTGAACGAGCCGCTTACCGCAGCTACGATGTTCCGGCTGCATTCATGTCCAGCAAGCCTCGCTCTGGAATCAACCACAAGGAGTTTGGCGTCACCTCCGAGGGTGTGAATGTTTACTTGGATGTCGCCTTGCGGCATGCCTTGGGCATTGACCCTACGAAGGCCGAGTTCACAGTCAAGATGACTGGTGGACCTGATGGAGACGTTGCAGGTAAGCATTAGTTTGTTGACGTGTTGAAGGGACATGAGCATAGAACCTGACCAAACAAGTGTCTTTGAATTCTGACATGAATGCAGGCAATGAACTCAAGATCCTATTTCGTGAGTACGGCGAAAACGTGAAAGTAGTTGGGGTGGCTGATCATTCGGGATGTGCCGAGGATCCGGATGGCCTCGACCATGACGAACTGCTTCGCCTCATGAAGGCGAGCTTGTGCATTTCTCATTTCAATGCTTCTAAGTTGGGCCCGCAGGGCGTCTTGCATGACGTTTCGACGGAAGAGGGAATAAAGATGCGCAACAGCATGCACAACCGATTGGAGGCCGACGCGTTCGTTCCTTGCGGGGGACGCCCCAACACAATCGACATTAACAACTACAAACACTTTCTGAAGCCTGATGGGACAGCTTCTTCACCCCTCATTGTTGAGGGCGCGAACCTCTTCGTTACCGCAGAGGCTAGGCAGGCTCTCTTTGACGATGCCGGTGTTTTGATTGTCAAGGATTCTTCCGCAAACAAGGGAGGCGTGATTACGAGCTCCTATGAGATTTGTTCTGCAATGTTGCTGAGCGAAGAGAAGTTTGTGGAAAACAAAGATGCCATTGTCGAAGAAGTCCTCACGAAGCTCCGCGGATTGGCGAAGCTGGAAGCAGAGCTGCTTTTCCGTGAATACGAGATGTACTCGGGCAGTTTGCCACGCATCAGCCAGGTTATCAGCAATTCTATTAATGTGACAACCGATGCACTGACTGCAGCTTTGGATGAGCTGTCCGAGGGAGATAGAGAGTCGCTGTTGCCTTTGTTCCGGTAAGTGTTCGGTGCTGAACTTTGTGTTGTGACCAATGTGCAAGAACGACAAAGCTCATTCCTTCTCTTTGTTGTCATCCTTACAGCGCACACCTTCCGAAGACACTGGCTGACTTGTCCTTTGACAAAGTCAACGAGAGGGTTCCTGAGCAGTACATCAAGAACGCGATTGCTCGTGCTTGGCTTCAAAACTAGTGTACAAGGAAGGAACGAAGTTCATTGAATCGCAAACCCCAGACAGACTGGCTGCGATCGCCTTGAAGTACGTGGAGAAAGAAAAGGAGGTTGCCTCCTTGACGGAGAGTCTTGCCAACGTTGACATGCCAGCCGAAGAGAAGGAGAAGATCATTGCACTGCTGGATGCGGGTGGAGCTCGCACAGCTCTTGGCTTGTCTTGATTGATTGGCTGAATGTTGATAGTAGGAACACAACCGGAGATGGAAACGAATTACACTACATATGAATACAAACTAAGCCGTTATTAGATGATTACCATAGATCAGACCACAAAATGCGTACGGTACAGTATTGTGGTGTGTCATTCACATTCCCTGAAGTGTCAAAAATCGGATCTCAAGGTCTGGTAGCCAACTCGTTTGGCGCGGGTACCTATCCACATATCTGTAGTTCGCAGCCGCTCACTCGTTGACTTCAGTATTCCACCCGTGGTCCCCGCCGCGACGATCCCCGAAGTGCCCGGCTGTGGACATGGTCCCCCTTAGGAAACTTGCTCTGCTTTCTATTAAATTTTGATGATTTGAAATTAGATGTCTCCAATTTGTCTTTTCGATCATTTATTTGTAATTTTAAAAGAAAACAATGCTTTTAGAATTATTGAAAATTGGAAGTCGCGCCATTTTTTGAATTGGCAAGTGGGACGAAACACTCGTTGTCACACTTCTGCCGCAAAGGCTTGGTCTCAGTATTTCTCTCACTTGTACGGTAGGAGATTGTCTTGTCAGTGTATTGAGTGTTGAGTGGATGCGAGCAGCAAAACTTCTCTAGCTAGTGTTGAGTAGTCGCTGCAGACGCAACATCCCATCAAGAGACCCAACCCACTTGGTGGCTCTCCAACGGTTCAAATGGGCATCTGTGGCCTCCTCCAAAACCTCAAGTTCTGCACCCGCAAAGGAAGCGTCCGTGAATTCTCTGGCAAATGTATTGTTGTAGATGCTTCTTCTTGGCTTCACAAGAGTGTGTACTCAATCGCAGAACATTATGTGGAAGCCTATGAACGAGGGAACATTGATCCTCGGTGCGTCAACACATCCGCAAAATATATCTTTACACGATGCGAAGAACTGCTGAATTATGCCGGGATTTCCAATATTTTCCTCGTCATGGATGGCAAACGCTGTCCGCTCAAGGCCGTCACCAATCAAGATCGAGAGAGTCGGCGTCGTGCCAACTTGATGGAAGCTCGTGCATTCAAAAAACAACATAAGAGATCGCTAGCAGAAGAGAAGTACAAGGCCTGCATCAAGATTGTGGACAGTCTAACCAAGGCAGTCATGGCAAACGTCGAATCCAAGTGCCGTAAAAAGAACATGAATATTCACTTTGTTTGGGCTCCTTATGAAGCAGACGCTCAGATGGTGCGCATTTGCGTCGATGGACAGGCTGATGCGATTGTGACAGAGGTAAGGAGGTGGGCTTTCCTTGAACGTTTTCCGTCCATTTAGTGGCCTCACTTCATGGAGAACTGCCTTTTCTTTCAATTCAGGACTCCGATGTGCTGGTGTATCTCGCAGCTTGTCACGCGCCGTACCCCGTGCTGTACAAACTAGACAGAGGGTCTGGTCAATGTTCGATTACATCGATGGAATTCCTTTTGAATCCTTCCGACACGCAGTCATTTGCCAGAGCAAAACAAAATAGCAAGAACAACAGCCTGGCAGGCTTTCAATCCACTCTCAACGGTATGAGGTTTGCTCAGAAGAAGGAACCTGGACACGGTGTCAGACAGTTCGTTCAAGCATGTTGTCTTTCTGGCTGTGACTATGCCCCCAACATGCTCCATGGTATCGGTCTGGTGACGGCGTTCAAACTAGTCCGAGGAAATTGCAACGAAGCCCCTGAAAAAGTGTTCCGAAAGGTACTCTCCAGCCTTCCCGATAAGGCGACAAAAAACATAGACCGGACTCAGTACGAGGAAAACCTTGCCAAGAGCGAAGCGGTTTTTTACTACCATCCTTGCCTGGACAAGGCAGGCAACATCACGACCTTGGTGAGCCCCAAAGTGGACGGAGAATCTACAAGCCGCTTGAACAAATGGTATCCAGACCTTGGGTTGTTTGAGGACATCTCGTTTCTAGGAAATGACCATTTCTTGAAAGACTTACATGCTGGTATTTCCAAAACAACCACGGCGAGACCTGCACTTCTTCCGATTTCAAACACCATTTCAGCAAGCAATACTTCGAACAAAACACCAACGCACGCATGCGGGAACAGGAAAGTCGCGGCGCTTCCTCCCATGCGCAAAAGAGTCTCTCGAATTCCCCCAACAAACCCATATCTCAAGAAGGCTCGGGTGCCGCGACAACACGACAACTTTCGCGAAAAGGAGGCTGCCAAAGATGACGAAAATGCGTGCGATGAGATCCTGACAGCGTACAGAAACGAAAGGACTGAACGACCATCCAGCGTTCCCGTGCCAACTAATGGTTTTGGATTACAACAATTCGCTTTCAAGGGCGATGTTCGTCACGTGAAGCGTCATTTCGGTCCTGAACCTCCGGCAACAAGACCAGCTCGTGGAAATCACCCGGTCCGGCCATCTAGACCTTTGCATGCCCCCACATTGAGTGCACCGACATTGGTTGAACCGAAACCCGCAAAGAGGGTTGCAGCCGAGTTCCAGTATGACGTCGACACACAGGAGCTTGACCCGAGTGAGACGTTGAGTTATTCAGAACTTAGTACTGTTGCTTTGCCATCGGATACCAGAACTACGAACAACGATCGGCGCCGTCGTGAATCCAAAGCAGAACAGCCAACTTTCGACACATTCCAGACCAACGAAAGCGATAGCGAGAGTTCTTCTCTGGCAGACCCACACGAGCAAGTATCGACGTACTTTCCTAGACAGCCTCGACAACGTGGCAGTCCTACGCGAGAGAGGCGCATAACACATTTGTCTGAATCTGCTGACGAAGTGGAAGTCCGTTCGAGAAGCATTGATGCAAAGCATCGTCGCGCAGAGAACAGGCAGTCTTTTCCAATTGACGAGAACAAGCAGTCTTTTCCAGATGACGAGAGCCCTCATGGCGAGCGCTTAGTACAAAATGGTTTAGCCCAATACTCTCCCCGGCAAAGCATGGTACGGCGCTGTCGAATCCGGGAAAACATTCATCAAGAGGAGAACTATTCCTCTTTCGAAGGGCCACCCCAAGATGAGTTGAGTTCAGTCCCGTCTCCTGAAAACCAAGGCAGCCACGGTAACATACACAAGACCTCCTATCCAACCTACCCAGATGCGGACTACTCTTCCCAAGAAGATCTACATGAAGAGGATTTGATGAAAGCACACGCTTCTGGGAACTGCCACACTCTGCAAAGGCGAGACGACCGACACTGTTCAAACGCACGAGTCCAACAGACAGCGGCGAATTCTGATTACTCTTCTGGAGAGGATCTTTCGGAAGAGGAATTTCTTCGTCAGGACGCATTTCCTGACCAAAGAGGTGTCTTGCCAGATCGCCAATCCGAGAGATTTGAATCAGTCCGAGGAAAGAACGGTCACAAGGAAGCTTCGTACGACGATCTGTCGTCGTCGAGACACTCGAGCCGAGGTCGTGGAGCTCCTTCGTTTTCAAACCAGCCATTACAGATGAGACAACAACTGAGCTGGAAGCAGAAGGCACGGCGTTCATCGTACGACGACGTTGTTGTTTTGGATAATCCTGATTTGGAGACAAGCAAGTATTTCGCAAACAAGACAAGATCTAGGAGAGTGACGCTCGAAGGAGAGGGAAATAGGCACGATGATTCTCTTGACGATGACTCGGTGGTTGATCTCAGCGAAATCGTCGACGAAGAAGAGTGCCTGCCAGCTTTTGACGAAGAAGAGTGCCTGCCAGCTTTTGACTACGGTCCTGCTGTCCGTGCCGTGCACACCAACTCCGACAATCCCTCTTCAAGCTCACACGATGAACACAACCGTGTATATTCCCACCAACCAAAGGTGCGAACAAACTTCAAACCTAAACCTTTTCGAAACCCCAAGCGAAATTCGGGACCGAGCCCACTAGAGAAAGCCTTCCAGGTAAGAGCACATGGATTCTTCGTTGTATCCAGACCACAATCGACGATTCTTACGCTGTTATAATCTTTTTGCAGCACCAGAATGATCGGTACGGCTCTACGAGGAGTGGGAGTTCCCAGCCTCTATTTTCCTTGGGCCAGATCAATTCCATAACTAGATCCAACAGAAATGGTGCTGGAAAGTCGAAGAAAGGCAACGCCTCTCAGCAGAGGTCGCTTCTTGGGTTCGCGGGGTTCGGACTGACAGTAAAAATTCTCGAGAGAGAGCAGGATGACTTTTAAACGGCACTTCAGCCGCGGAGACAGGCTTTGGCAGCTACGGTATATCGCAAGCAAAACACAAACAATACCTATAAATAGTGTCTTATTTCGATAACACTAATCGCACCTTCTTTGCAAGTTGGATTTCAATAATTAATCAGTGTGCAATTATTTTGTGACGACACCTTGACTACAACAGGGAGCGTCTGCGATTTGGGCGCCTGCGTTGTTCCGGTCTAGGCGCTCTTTCTCCATCACCAGAATCGGCATCTGGTCCGCCATCCTGGGCTCTTTGCTGGCCCTCGAGTACTGTTCGCCTCGCAGTCATCGTCTCGAGGAAATCGTGGGCTTCTTCCCCCGACATGATAATCCTGTCGACAACAGTGTTGAACGACGAACAGTTGCGACACTGGACTCCCAAAAAATGCCAAGCCCTGGCATCATCCTGTTGCTCGCAATCGTTGCAAGTGATGTTGACCACCCGGCACAATTCCGGCGGAACGGGCTGGAGAGCAACTCCCGCAGCCATGGCATTCCACGTGGGCATCATGCGTTCACGAGTCTCGGCTGTCTTTTTGCAAACAGGGCAACGAGAGTCATGAGCCGCCAGTTGCCTGAAGCATTCCCAATGGATGGCGTGCCCACATGGCATTTCATGGGAGGCACTTCTGGAACTGAAGAGGAATTCCTGGCAAACGGGACAATTGGATTTGTATTTTCCACTTTTGCAATTGTGGTTCGTGTAGAGACTTCGATCGATGCACATGCCACAATCGTGACAGTGCTGGAAATTCTCGGCCCCCCCTACCCGACAAAATCCACAATCGGCACAGTGATAGGGCCGTTCGTCGTTGGTCATCCAGAGATTGCAGATATTGCAGTGGTACTCTCCAAACTGGATTCCACACTTGATACAATTGTTGCTGTTGCAAGGGGAGGCAGAAAAAAGATATAGAATGTGTGAGAATTCAACGTTGCAGAAGACAAAAATAGGGCAACCACTGTCGAGTCACCCAACCAAGATAGATCAGGAGAGGGCCCACTTACGTTTTACTGGATTGTCGAGTAAAGCACTCGCGACAAATAATCTCTTTGACAGCAAAGCGGTCAATATTGTGATGGCTATCCTGGGGAACCTGCTGTTCCATGGTGGTGAAACTACTGGGAAGCGAGGCCGAACGGTGCATGCGGTGCCTCAGCTCAATCTTGGGAGGCAAAATGGGGCAGTCATCGTGACAGATGCGACAGCCAAAGGCAGCACCGCAACATGGCGCAATCATAGTGCAGTTGCGTTCGTAGTGGGTGCAGGGAGGACGCGACTGCTCCATGCGACGAATTTGCTCGCTTGCTTCGAAACAATCGTCTCCTTCATACCCATGAGGCGTGGTATGGATTGTTAAGGGAGGTCCACTGGTTCCTGAATGATAAGAGGCAGTGTCATCATGGCTAGAAGCATCCGAGGCCACGCTAGAGCCCCCGGAAGTAACACTGCCGCCATGCGTAGAAGTTCCCAAACTGTTGCGACGTCCATCCATTAAATGCTGAATGGAACGACGACGGCTCTGCGGACTGATCGACTTGTCAGCCAAAATTGCTTTGATACTAGCACGACGCTCACGCTCTTCATCCGCCGACATGGACCCACGGCGAGGAATACGATACGACTGCTGGGGCTGGGGTGGAGTCTCTACTCCACCCGATGACCCCGCCGTAGACGACGATTCATTAAACCCGCCTCCAGGACCACCATTGGTCATCCCGTGGTCCTCCGTGTCCTCCATTTCCATTGCGGTTGGTACGTCCACATCCATCGCAGTTGGTCCGTCAACGTCCATCGTGTAGCCGTCGTTGTTACGAGGGGGCATGAAAATAAATTTCTTGGGTTTTCTTGATGGTGCTCTCTTGCTGCGGCGTTCTGGGCTGGCAAGTTATGGTCTTCCTCTTCCATGCCAACCGAAGATCCAACGCTGAAATGACCCTGCACAATGACCGCTGTTCTCCAGTGAGGCATCGCTGCACCCGCCATCAAGAAAAGACTGAGTCAAGTCAAGTCAACCAGCTGGGGTGGGATCTACAGCAGGCGGCAATTGACTTGACGGCACAGCTCAAAGGCAGGCCAACTATGACATAGATAGAGGAGAGGACATGCTAATTTTAAAATAAAGATGACGCCAGCTAGCTAGCCAGAGTAGCTGGTGTGACAAATGAAACCCACGGTCCCGTTAATAAAAGTATCTAAAAGGAACGTACTGGAATGATGTTTTTGTTGTTTTCAGTGGATGCAGACAAAGGAACGGGTGAAGGGCTCTTAGTTGTCAGTATCATCTCTAGCTAGCTAGTGGGTCTACATGTTCTGGAAACGACAAAGCTTCGTTGGTAAAGCAGCAAATATCAGCAGCAATACAAGCTTTTGCGGATGTGGAGTACTGTACTGCCAAACGATTTATCTTGATTCTGAGGTCTGTTAAGGTGGATTGATGGCCTTGGAGTCGTGCCGTCGTTTTTGCTTCCGCTCACCACGGTTCCCTTGCTGCTGTCACCACCAATGCCCAGTGGCCAATCCAACTATCCAACTAGCTCCATTGTGGTTACGGTACATAAACAGTGACAGGATTCCTTCTCTACCGGAATCCCATCATACGTAGCGGGGAAGGCGAGAACCATTGTTGCCAAGCGCCAATATCTATCTACCGCTTTCTGAACCCACCGAACAAAAGCTTGCTAGAAACTCTGATCTCAAGTTTCGCAGTCCGAGAAAGCCTGTTTACTTATATATTATTACGTCTACAGTACTAGCTACCGGTATCGGTACCTAGCTAGCCAATCCAATACTAAAACAACCAAAATTTCCTCTGCAACGATGCAAGATGTGGGGCTTTAGTTGGTCCACAAGGTCGGCCCGTGTGTTGTTCTCCCATGTCGGTATTTAGAGCAATTCGGCGGCCTCAACGTTCAAGTAATTAGAATTCCTTCGAGGCGCACGAATGAAACCGTCCAAGAAGGATCCATAAAACTATGCTTCCAAAAGAGCTAAAAAATGCGTGCCTTTTGAGTTTGATGTTGAAGAGCAATCATTCGAAAGCAAAGCATTCGAAATAGACTTGTGCTGCTGGCCTTGGTTTACCCTCCATGTACTGATCGTCATGAACGGGTCGTTGACTGATCCTTGGAGATTTTCGTTCGGGGCACGGGCGGTGGTGACAGGGGGCACCAAGGGTATAGGATCGTCGATTGTGAGTGAGCTCTGCACGAAAGGTGCCTCCGTCTTGACGTGCAGTCGCAACGAAGACAATTTGGTCAGCACGGTTTGTGCTTGGAGGGAAGGTGGATACGATGTTGAAGGGGTTGTGGCAGATCTGTCAACTGCCAGTGGAAGATATGCCTTTGCTGATGCAATTCGCACTTGGCTGCATGGAAAGCCGTTGGACATCCTGGTTAACAATGTGAGCCAACAAGTGGAACACCTTGCCGATGGTGAAGACGAACTACAAACCGATGAAATCTGGGCATCCAATTTCCACTCCATGTTCATGTTAACATCTATCTGTCACGAACAGTTGAAACGAAAACATGGATCAAGAACAACAAGCTGCGTGGTGAACATTGCCAGTGTGGTTGGCTTTACTAGTCCTGATACACACGCTCCTTATCCGGCTGCCCAGGCAGCTGTCATCAAGACCACCGGCGACTGGGCTTGTGAATGGGGTCCACAAGGGATCCGAGTCAACTGTGTTGCGCCGTGGCTAATCCATGGTGACACCCACGGGCCGTTTGCAGCCAAGGGCGAAAAATCAGCGGCAGCAAGGACGCCGCTTGGACGATTGGGTGAAGCTACCGAAGTTGCCGGGCTGGTTACCTTTCTTTGTCTTCCGATATCTGGCTTCATCACCGGTCAGGTTATCTGCGTTGACGGAGGATACTCTCGAAGCGAATACTATGATCAACTTTCGGCTGAGAGAATGCGACAAAAAGCGGAAGAGATTGCCATGTCAAAGGCCTCGATGACACATGTTGCATTACCAAATTTTGAAGAGGTTTGCAGAGAATTGAGGGACGACCGCTATGTCTATAGTAACACTGCGAAGGAGCCCGCCGCTATAACTGGAACTGATGTCACTCCGAGGATCGGCCACGAAGCAACAAATGCGAAGTGGGAAAAGTTTCGCCGGAACAGGCGGATGAGGAAAGAGGCAGAAGAATCCAGGGACGACGACAATGTACCCAAAGATTCAACCAGGGATGGCTGGGACGAAAAGGTGATACAAGATGCCTTTCCAGTGAAAGAGTCTTCTGTGGGTACTACTAGTGCCGGTAACAGAAGGAGAAGTCGATCAAAGTCACCAGGATCGAAGAAGAGCTCGTCACAACGAAAGAGCACGAAGAGTGTCTCCTTTCAACGGATGCCTGAATACTGCGACTTCAACCAAGCGAAGCCACTCTCAGTGATTCATGAGGTTGTAGAGGGTGACTTTGATACGAGTGAGCCAGTGGATCTAGACAGGGTAAAATCTTTCCGAGACCGTCTCAGAAAGATTCAAGAAAAGAAAAACTCTCGCAAGACTTTGTTGGGGCGATCCCGCTCTCTGGGATGTGTCTTTCCTTCAACTGGAGGAGGGAGTGGCGACCGTGTCTACAAAGGCATCGGCTCTGGGGAAGAGGAGGAAGAGCAGCAGGAGCAGCCAAATCAGGTCAACGTAGCAGCCCATGCTGAAGAAATTGAAGTGCGGGTAGATAGCATCGAAATATAGGTGCGCATTTCTGGAGCTGCCTGGATGCAATCTTTAGAGGTTACGAACATCCTCTGTTCCACTTTGTCATGGGAGTGAGCCTCACAGAAATGACCAGAACATGGTTCGAAGTCCAAGGCGTCAAGTGAACAACTGTTAGAAGTGGAGAAAGATGGACGGAGACCGTTTCTTCGTTTCCAAACCAACCGGTACTGTGGTGCGTTTACATTGGGAACACAGCAAAACCAAAGCTGACCACAGGTTTTCCAAATCAGAACTTCCAATTGTAAAGCAACATCCCTTGAAAGTTCTCTTCATAGCAAAGGAAGCCAAACCCTTTTGAATATCTCCTTTTTTGATAGGCCAATTTGCATTTAGTGCTTTTTATTGAAGAAACGTTGCTGAATATCCCAACTATAACAATTGGTTCACTTGTTCAGAATGAATATTGTTTGGGGACATTTGTTTGGCATGTCATCAGAACTTCATCATCGCATCTAAAATGGACTGCATTGTTCCTGTAACCGCCAGAATAGAGTGGAGAAGACAGCTTCCATTTGATTAGCAGGCAGCTTGGCTGAATGGCCCTGAGGTCAGTGACCAGACCATAATGATGTATGCTATTGTACTCAACTCACATGATGATGCATGCTGCGTCCAACTAGCAAGTTGGAATGCTTTGTCAGATGAAAGGTTGAATGCACTTTCTCTGCCCAAAGTAAAGGTATCTCTGTGCTTACCTTCTTCTCTAAAACTGGAATAGCTTTGGGAAATTGATGCAACCTGGCTTCCATGGAAGCTGCATGAACATAGGCCAATACTGGTACCAGTAGCATGGTATTTAATAGGCAATCAACAGGAAGGCTCACTTCCAATGACAGTGCCATGCCACGTGTCCATCTTTGCAAGCACTGGTACTGCCATCAAGTACTGCTACCTTCTTGTTCTTCCCAGTTTGGCAGGTGGAACTATTTGGCCCACAGCCATAGAACCTGATAAACCCCCCACCTAAATTTGCTTCAAGGTGTCACTTGGTTCTGCACTGCAACTTTGTCTGCAAGAACATCATCAATATGCATTCTGACATCAAGGTTGTTCATGCTGTTACCCATTGTTCAGTTCTCTCTGCATCCACAGGTGCATTGTCAGCTGCACCAACTAGCTAGCAACCTGCCTACCTGTTGGCCGTAATGATGGTTGTCACAATCACCTTTCTGGAAGCATTTGCTGATGTTCTTTTGAGATCTTCACTTATTGCAAGTACAGGTGGAATCATCACAGCACAGCTTCTCAGATGTTTTGGCATGTGGTGATGGCTTCTGCAGTTCTGCAGTTAGTTATATTCAGCGTCATCCTTGCCAGTGCTTGGTTGACATCATCATGTAGTTTGTCGGTTACCAACTCTTCTCTTGCTTCCACGAGTAGAATTGTACGGTACAAGCATAGAAGCATTTAAAGCATTGTGTCCACTTCAGCCAACTAATGTTTGCATGCAGGTGTCTACTCCCGAGACTGCTGCACTGGTACATTGTGTTGAGTCCACATAGTGGGTACGTGCCACCACAAATCACCAGTGGACCAGACAAAGAGTGCATGCCACGGTGCGAGTAGATTGGTAAGTAAGCTATCTCAGAAGCAAGAACATCTTGAGGACTGGAACTGGTCTTACTTTACAATGGTCCACGTGTGATCACTTGGATTGCCTGCTTCCCAACAGTGCTCCGAGGACACCAACTAGCTAGCCAAATGGTGGTGTTGTCATCCGAGAATGCTCTGTAGCTGCACAACCTTCGTTTGGTGGCACCTCCTAATGTGTGCACCCATCTTCCCGAGAAATCCTATGTTGCTAGCTGAAGTTGCCTCAGCAGTTCCTGTTTCGGTAGCATGCATGCTTCTCGAGCTAGTTTTAGCTCTGGTTCGTCTTTGTGATTCAGGAATTCAGGAGGTTTGACTGCTGGGCTTCCATTGAGATTGCAAGTGCCCATACGACACTTGTGTCTGTACCTGCATCAGATGACTTTGGTTAGTCTTTGCACGCATTTTTGAGTAACGGGTTTGCTGGTTAGTCCTTGCGGGTATGCTCTCCAACACACGATGTCTTGGAATGCGGATGATTTTCATGATACTGCCAAGCCACAAATCACCAGTGGACCAGCCAAAAGAGCGCCTGCCACTGTGGGATTAGATTGGTAAGTAAGCTACTCAGAAGAAAGAGCATCCTGAGAACTTAGAAGTGGTCTTACTTTACAATGGTCGACATACGGTCACTTGGATTGCTTGCTTCCAAACAGTGCTCCCAGCATACCTGCAAGCCCAATGGTGGTGGTGTCATCCAAGAATGCTGAGTAGGCGGCGGCAGCACGTACAATCTTCGTTTGGTGGCACCTCATACTGGGTGCACCCATCTTCCCGAGAAATTCTACGTTGCTAGCTGAAGTTGCCCCAGCAATTCCTGTTGTGATGGTATGTTTGCTTCCAGCCAGTAGTAATTACTCTGGTTTGTCTTTGTGGTCCGGGAGGTTTGTGGTGGGCTCCCGTCGAGATTGCAAGTGCCCATACGACACTTGTGCGTGTCTGTACCTGCATCAGATGACTCTTCACTTTGGTGAGTCTTTGCACGCATTTTTGAGTAACGGGTTCGCTGGTTAGTCCTTGCGGGCATGCTCTCCGACACACGACGCCTTGGAATGCGGATGATTTCCGTCATACTGCAAAGGACATGTCCATCATCTCTGGCCTCTGCTGATGCTAGCTAGCTAGAAGCTGATATCCCAGCTCACCTAAGAGTTTCTGATGGTGGTTGGATGAAAGTAGACCTTTGATATATTCATATACATCCTGAATATAGCATTTAAAAATGACCATCAGTTAGTACCTTCACTTATGGTGGTGTCTGAGGTTTCCATGTGAGGTTGGCTAAATTTCTCGCACAAACCTTTCACTACTGGAGCTACGCAGCTTCTACACGTTCGCGGCTGCTTCTTGCTAAAATGGTCGTATTTTTCCCTCCTTTGCCTCGTCGTTGGCAGCATCATTTTATTGGAGCTTCTGAGCAAGGGGCGAGGCACTTGAGGGAACAGAGTTGGATCAGCGGCGAGGTAGTGTTGCTGTATGCTGGCTAGAAGTGGAAGCCTGGATCAGCCTTGACTGAGAGGCAGAAAAGAAGGAAGTTTGGGTTTGTCTGGAAGTCATTGCCATGCCTTTGCTGCAGCAAGCACCTCCCTGTGAGACTGCCAAGGAGCTGTCATTGCGAGAAGCAACGTCGCTTCAATCCTCGTTGGCTGTCAAGGCAAAAACCCAAGTTGACAAACGTCATGAAGCAACGAGTGACGAGTTGACAGCAAATGAGAAACCAACTGTCAGCATGTCGGATGGTGAGGGAAACGAGCTAAGAGCTCAAGAAGATGCAGAGCCACAGGATGCTGTTGCCAAACCGAATGACAGCGAGCAGGAGCAGAATGGGAATCATCCGTCAAAGAAAGAGGATTCAGCACTGAAAAACTCGAAATCCAATGGTGGCAATGATGCTGGGGAAGGAGCCAGCAGTTCAGCCAACGGGCACCTCACTTCGAGCACAACTCACGGGTCTGATCCGAAAGGAGCTGGCCAGACCAGTGCAGCATCTGGGGCTGAACCTGAACCTTTGTCCAAAGAGCAACATGTCTTGATTGCAAAAGGAGACGAAAAGCAATCTGCACCGGCAACTGAGCCTCGACCAAAGCTCCCCTCTGCAGTGGAAGAAGTGACAAAGGTGGTGTTGCCCAATGGATTCCTCAACAATGACGCAAAGGACATGGCGCTTGACCCTTACTCCAAACTAGCCAATTTGTGGTCCCAAGAAAACAACAATGATGCCGCTTATGAAACATGGACAAATCCCAAAGGAAGGCCTTTGTGGGACAATGTCAAACCCCCCATTCCAAGAATTCCTGCTGCCGTACCGCCTGGGGGGACACCTGATCCATCTTCAGACGAGTCTGACGTCGCAATGCCCCAGGCAAAGGCTGGAAAACAACCTCGTGTGACTCCTGCTAGACGCAAAATCTACACAATGGCTACGGATGTCTACGCGGATACTCGGTACATTGGAGTGTTTGCAAAGAAAGCCAAACTGATGAAACAAGGAGCCAAGACCACCAGCAGACTGGGACGTCTGGACGCTGCGAGATTCCGAGACTACAAGCTCCTGCCTGTCGACTACTTTGTAGGACCTATGGAAGGGCTGAGAGCTGAAGTGGTCAAGGCTGAAGCTAAGCGAAAGGAAAAGGAATCGGACGACCAGGATGGATCCCCATCGGGCGGAAGACCACGTCGCCGTCGACGAAAGCCACAAGAGCACGCTATAGTACCACCGCCTCCCCGCGAACCACCCAAGAAATGTCCCAAGACTAGCGTCCGTGTGGGTAGAAAGTATCAGGCCAGCATCCCCCCTCGAATGCTATCACAATCCTTCGAGCCAGACATGTCTTATGTTCCTCAGTGAGTGTACAACGCATCCATTCAATCGATAGAGGTTTGAGAACTCACCCTTTTCGTCGTGCTACCCTGCTCTCGATGTAGATCTGATCAGATATGGGATCCAAAGCTTTTTGCTGCTGCCATTGAACGAGGTGAACGACCCGAGGATATTGACGGCTTCCTGGCGCACGCAATTGATCTAAACTCCCGACTCATGTTGATGGAATCTTTGCATCGTGCCAACTACAACGTTGCGAATGCGATTGAAGAGTTTGTCACCATGTTCCGAGAAAGCAAGGAACCAACCAGCCAGCTCTACTTTGATGAGATTCTGAAATCTGTGAAGCTTTTTCAAACAAGTCGCAAGGAATTCGGCAAGATTGCCAAGGAAGTGGGGCGCAGCACTTCGTCCATTTTGGTGCAGTACTATCAATGGAAGGGGAGGGACGAGGACGGTGTATATTCTAGGCTGAAACGTGAATGGAAGGCCGAAGATGATTATTGTCAAGTTTGCGATGACGGTGGTATCCTCCTGGTGTGTGACCTCTGTCACAAGGCGTATCATTTGGGCTGTCTGGTTCCACCATTGAAAGAAATGCCGAAGACGCCCGAATGGTATTGCAGCCAATGCCTCAAGTCGCCAGCCAAATTACGACGATTGCCGTCGATTTCCTTTGGGGGAACAGATTCAAAACCGGCTGCTTTACGGGCACTGCCTTTCTTCCCTGCGCCACCAAAAGAGACAAGTGCTACCGGTAGTGGTGCCGGCGCGAGTACCGGTAGAGCTTCAGCTCCCTCTGTGGCTATTGCTGCTGCTGCGAACTCAGGCAAGCCGCCGGCTAGACCACCGAAACTAAATCAAAAGGATTCTGAAACTTCCACTCCGACCAAAGCAAGCAAACCAGGCGGTGGTCTCATTGATTTGACTTTATCCTAGAAAACTAACCCTATATTCATGTCAACCAACAACACACACTCTCGCGAACTCTGCATGCTTCGAATCTACTAGTAGCTAACTTGGATTGGTCTTGGTTGTGCTTGTTTGCTATCCTTATATGTTGTTCCATTGCGTTTGCCTCTTAAGTTTCTACGGGGAAGTGAGTTTGTGCGTTGTCCTTTCTGTACTGGTTCGAGTGCTAGAAGTCGCCCCCCTCTCGCTCTCGAACCCCAGGAATGAGGCTGCTTCGGCGCCTCTTTACTTTCTCGAGCTGCTTCGCGAACACCTTCAATTTCGTCTCGGATTCTGCCTCCTTTCGTTTCTCGCCGCTTTCACTTGTCTGCTCCGTCTGCGGATCCTGCTCCGAGGTCATCTTCTCGCTTTCTTCTCGATCTCGTCGATCCAAGTCGCTTGCTCGTCGAAAGTAGCTTGGGTATTGTAGTGTGAAGTGAGGCTGTCCAACTGCAAAGTTGTATCGACCAGTCGTGTTGAAAACTCTCTGAGTGGCCTGCAAGTGCTGGTTAAGAGGTGACTGGATTAGAGGAGGAGCGGCAAACTGTCGTCGTTTATTGTTCCATTCTTCCTCGTCTTCTTTGCTCCATCCTTTCTTCCGCCCCGTCGCTTCCAGGGCGCGTTTCAATTCCCTGTTTTCCAGTTCTAGCGCTGCACAACGGTCATCAAGCTGTTCGTTTCGGCTTAGCAGCTCCTTGTTTTGGCGTTCCAGCTTCTTGAATTCTCTCTGGGATACTGTGTTTTCGCCATGACTTCCCTTGAACTTGTTGGACCGCTTCGTCGCTGGGCGAGTTGAAACGGATGCAGAATGCCAAACATCTGTTCTGGGCAACACTTCACATCTAACTGGTTTTTGGATTGTCGAGGAGAGCGTTCCTCCAGTGTTGGTTGGCTTCTCTGCCGAAGGGGGCTGGTTTGGATGAAATGCTTCGGTTCTTTCCGGTCTTTCTGGTGAGAGCCCCATCTTATCAATCATTTTCATACCCTTCTTCGTAGCCTGACTGATGGCACCTTTCGTCGTGTCCGAAAAACCATATAGCCATGCTTTGGTTGATGATGACTCAGTTTTGTGAGTCGGCGCTTCTTCGGGTCTTTTGATGTTGTGAGCATCGCTTTCTCTCATTGGTTCTGTCATCCGCTTGCCCACGATGTAGTTTCCGTAGCTGGGCGTGTAATTGGGAGGTGGCTTGTTTTCAAAGGATCGGTCAGCATCCAAGGGATTGCCCATAACACCACGAGAGCTGTCGTTGTACGTGTTGTCGTTTTCACTAGATGCCGGTAACACTACCCCTGGAAAGTCAACTACCATGGGAGCGCTGGGGGGTGGTTGTTGGATATTTGCCCTGGGTGCATAGGGCGGCGGCAAGGGAACCACGTCTTCGTCGTCTTGAAAGGAAGGAGCCGAAGGAAGGGGACTTTCTTCTCGAAGAGCTTTTTCAAACTTTTCACTGGGCTTCTCAGCGGGTTCCACATTCTCATCATCTCCCCAGCTAGATGATCTCCTCCTTGCTTCGTGAATGGGAGACAATGGCCTCTTTTCGCATCCAGTTAAGGCAGCCCCAACCTCGGGATCTCTGGAAACTTCAAACAGCAACTCCAAATCACTGAGCAACGACTTCTTCTCTGCGTGGTCTCGATGGCCTGGGTAGGCAGCCATGAGTAGCGTCAACTTTGAGCTGGATGTTTGTCCAGAGGAAAAGAAGGGCTGAAGGAGCATAGTCAGATTGTGCTGCCGATAAGGTACAATCTTGAAGCTTGGTCCTTTTGCTTTTCCTGTCTTTTCCTCTGATACACAAGAGATTTCGCTCGCATTGTCATCGATAGTCATGCCATTGTGGGCATCATCCACGATATCGAGAGCTGGTGTCTTTCCAGACAGGATCATGGAGTTGTGTTGAAGACTTCGAACACAATGCAGAACAGCATTCAGTGCAGTGTCGTTTTGACCACTGCAACTTGCTCCAACGCTGTCTTTGTGTCTGCGAATAGCAGTGTTGCGTTTCTTCTGAGAGGACTGTTCAATGCCGGCCATGTCGAGGATCCCGATTTTTCCACCTTCTCGCTCGACTGTTCCATCAGACCCCAACAACACGGGTTGCAAGATTGCCAAAACGTGCGACTTCTTGTGGCGTGAAGTAAACCTCTGTCCATTTTGGAGCCCGGACGCAATCAACTGGCGGGCCTCTGAAACATCATTGACGGTCTTTACCACTGCATTCGAAACAAAGTCCATGGACTCGTCTTGTTCAATGATAACGAGAGCTTCACTTTGTGCACTGCTGGATGGAATCATCACTTTGGCACGTGTGCGTTCCAACGTGGCAACCAGATTCTTGACAGTCGCCATGCGTGAGGGTGATGCACTTCTCATGGGCGAAGTTATTTTGGGTGGTGTTGCTGAGAGGAGATCATGGACGACACTGTCATCATCATGCTTTGGCTGTTCCGTTCTCTCTTGAGTGACCTGGATGAGACTTATCTTGATTCCAAAAGTGAGACTCTGTTTGCTCTTGACATGGTGCTTCGACTGAGAGAAGAGACTATCGAGAATCCGAGGCACCATGCCATCTTCGGGACACCGTCGTCTGGAGACATTGGCCGATCCAGCTCCAAAACAGGTGTGAGTCTTTCCTGAGTTTTCAACTCCCATGCAGACAATTAGATTGCAGGTCTTTCGGGATCCTTTGTATCCTTTCTTCAGTTTCAGCATGTCCATTGATTCTCGAGCAATCGGAAGCCCGATGCTGTAGTATACTTTCTCTTGGTCACATTCCTCTCCAATGATTTGGTCCAAGTGGTACTCTGTGTCCTTGCACAGATGGAGAGTTTCAGTTGAAAGCATTTTCATTGCAGGAGATTCGTTATATTGCGTTTGCTTGACTGCAATCATTGGATGAAGGACTGCCGTCTGGGGACGTCCATCTTCGACCCGACAAGGCTCCAAGACCACCTGATCCCCCTTTTCCTTCTTCAGCAGAGGACGAAGACGCAGAACTGACTCCAGCTTTACACTAACGTGGTCCGCCTGGTAGTTCCTATGTTTGTTGTCGCTGTTATGCTTTGGTGCCATGGTCAAGGACTTCCTTCTTTGCAAACAATCAACAGTCCTTTTGTCGTACTCGAATTTCCAAAAAAATGAGGCGGAAGCGCTGAGAAGGAAGAGCCGTTGACTGTTGCTTTCGCCGATCCATGCACGACTGATGGCAAATCCTTCCGGGATTCATTAGGGGTTACATTTCAAAATAAAATTGGGCCAAAAGAAACCTCACTTCGGAGGTCAAAAACTGGAAGCTGGCCATGGACGAGACGACGGACAAATCGAACGCATTGACCGAAGAAAGAACCTACCTGGAAGCAGTTTTCCTAGATGGCGAAGTACATGTCAGCAAGGGAGATGAAAGTCTCATTGGGGGCGCATCGAGAGTGTTGATCCATTTGGAAAGCAACGCTATTGACTTGTCATTGGAGCAAGAAGGTGGAGCTCTTGTGTCGTTTCTCGCAGATTGGAAGCTATTGAAAGATCTGCACTTTCTCCGCGACTGGGATGATGATGCTTGTGATCTCCCCGTGGCAACCCTTGCAGAACTGTTTCGGCGTGGTTCAGCTGCAAACCTCTCCATTCTCTCTTGTGGCCAAAATGTGCTGACAGCAGGGACCGCGGAAGAATTCATATCTCTTGTCAAGACCATACAACAGTGCACGCCCTGCCTAAAGGTTCTAGAATTGCCAACGATTCGAATACGTGATTCAACCCAGCTGACTGCGGATACTCGAGGGTTCCTTGACCCTTTGCTGCCACTGCTTGTCGAAGGGTCGGAGCTCTGCAGGCTGGGCTATCGGCCTCATTTTGTGACGGAACGAGGCATTGAAGCAGTTTTCGCGTCCTCCCGATTGAAGGAGCTACATCTGTGTGCCCATGCATGGCCGAAGGAAATTGCAGCGGCGGCTATGCGTTGCCTCGCAGAAAACAGAACTGTGACGACCTTTGATATAGTTTGCTCAGAGATCAGCGCAGAAACAAGTGCCGCCATTTGCCAAGCCCTTGAACGCAATGAAACGCTACAAACATTTGAACTTTGGAGCTGGGAAAGCGTTGAACGGGACAAGACTATTCAAATCCTCAAGTCACTGACCGTCTCGAGATTGAAGAGTTTTACATTCAAATGTCACGGATGTTTGCCTCTTTGCTCTGGTCTCCTTTCAATAGTTGAGCAAGTACTTGAGAAGAACGTGCATCTTGAGAAATTTGATGTTTGGTGCTCTGATTGTCTACCAAGAGAAGCGGAAGAGGTTTTTGACTTTTGGCTGGCTTTGAACGCGAGAACACAACGGGCTTCGCTGTTGGAGAATCCTCTCAATCACGAAAAGTGGGTGAAAGCACTCATCCAATCCAAGTGCGACGTAGCTTCATCGTTCTACTTGCTCTCTGAGAACCCTGTACTGATTGCTCAACTCATGCATCGCCCATGCAAGACTGTCCAACCTGTCATTGCCAAGCGAAAGCGTCTCTATCGCCGAGCCCAGCACTGTGAAATGAAGCGATTCAAGTGCAGTGCGGCTGGGTGAAAGACTTGCTTCATGGGAGGTGAATCAACACTACGAAGTCTTCTGTTTGATTCGATATGTGAAAGCTGGTATGCAGCACATTCGGGGTTGCCTATAACGAAAGGAGGCAGAATGATACCTTTGGATCTAATGTTGCTGGAAAGGAGCTGCATGTCTGCTCTCGTCCAACCCTACCGGTACTAGTAGGTGGTCTATGTTGCAGCTACGAAGTAAAGGGCTTTTTTTTAAACTCGAAAAGCAGTGACATTTGTCGGTACCGGTACCCGTACCAGTACCAGTACTGGCAGCATATCGTACCGAATAGCGTCGACCAAGAAAGGACAACTACGGAAACTAGTGGGGGGTCTCTTACCGCGCAGAGATGCTCCATCTGCAAACAAAACAATTACAGTACCGGTACCACCCGATACCGATGCCCTTTTGGCAAAGCTTCCTTCAGAGGCATCATGAAGCAGATTGACTTCCGGTACCGTAGTCAATGCCCTTCATGTGGCCATACACCGTCTCCAAATTTTGGTAGCAACCGTAGAAAGGAAGACATCCCAGGCTGACTACTTGGCCCCCATTCCTTTCAAAGTCGCCTTGAGTGCATCAACTTCGTTCTGAAGTGCTCTGGTTGTTTCGTTCAGTTCAGATATCTTGTCTGACAAGCTATTTGCGTGTACCAGCACTTTTCCTAATAGCATGGGATCATTTGCCTTGTCGTAGATTGTACCAGTGCTACTAGTACCTTGCTCCGATATGGCACCAGTTGCTTCCTCGATAGTAGTAGAGTTCCCGGTGTCATTTTTGGCCGTCTGATGCAATTCAGTTTGTTGTCTCAAGAACTCCTTGGTTTCCAAATCCACGGCTGCATCTTGGGGTGTCAACCCTTGCCAATCCGTGGTGGTAAGCGATTGTGGGTTTGCCTCGTAGATTGCCTTGACCAATTTCAATGGCGCCACGTGTTCGACACAGCAGTGCAGTGCGGTCCAGTTGCGTGGATGTTTGAAGCGAGCCTCGTGTGGGTGGGCGCGAACTCGTTCCAATGCTTCGCCGTAGGCACGTCGAACACAAAGGTCAAAGAGAGGCGGCGGCGGCTGTGGATAATAGCTGCTTGCTCGACTCCTAATAGCAAATCTGCCTCGAGGAAGAACTAGAAGCCTTCCACTACGGTGAGAAAAGAGAGAAAGGGATTGCATGGCATAACAAAAGATAGTAAAAGCTGACGAAAGATGGGTAGACTACTGCGCATTAGCATGAAGCAGCAGTTTCGGTCCAGCCTTCCCGGGGGCCGTGGTTGATTTGTGATTTGGTGGGTGGTATCTTTCGCGACTGACGTCACAGTTTTGGATCCACTATATCATCCTGACAACTCTTGACGGCGAGAATCTTGCGTTTCTTCAGTTTCTTCCAGCAACGACCATGTTCATGCTGTAGCTGAGTCAACCATAGCTGCCCTGCTGACCTTCTAGGCCTCCGATCTCTCACATTGACATTCTCTGCCGACCTTTCCTTTATCCGACCATGATGTTTCGAAATCATATGGTATTCTTGCTGGCAGCTTCTGCCTCGGCTTTTGTTACCAACAATCAGCATCCCAACAAGGTCCAAACAGTCTGCCATGAATCTGCCACCAGTAGTGGCAATGATAGTGCTTCCCGTCGTGCCTTTTTGGCGGCATCTGGTTTCGCTGGGATGACATTGATCTCGTCATTTTCGTCTCCTCCCACAGCTCAAGCCATTGGACCAGTTAAGATCGATCTCGACAATCCAGTATACTCCGCCAGACCATGCCCCAAGGACAAACCCATTCCAGGAGAAAAAGCCATGCAAGGTATGCAGGGGTTGTGTGTCACTGTGGGTAAGTAGTTAGAGCTCGTTTGACAGGGTGGCTGTATGACGAAATTTGGTTGGATGGTGGATGAGGGACTGTCAACTTTGGTGGGATGAGTTCTTTCAATTGGTTTTCCATATCTCTGATAATTCTTTGCAAATGAACCTGCAGATGTCGACATGAAAACCCAGAGTCCCAAGGATCTAGAAAAAGTGGTGAGTATTAGGAGGAGAGGACACCGCCGAACCAAACCAACAACCAACCATGAAACTAACCCAGCCCATCCCAACAGGGAGTATATGGTTATGTGACCTACGATAACACGGGTGAATCCGTGCTTGCCAACAATCCTGATCTTAGTACAGATGCTGGGCAGTTTGCTATGATTGAGTCGGTTACAACGAAGGACAAAAAGCTACAATTCGAATTCATTGCTGCCATTCCCAAGAGCAGGGTAAGATGATTGGGGCATGCAGCGTTAGAAGTTGTGGTCTTTATGCGATGGTTTATTGAACCTTACTTCATGATCTTTTGTTCACAGGATGTTTCTCAATTCGAGAATGGAATTGGGAATTTGCAATTCGAATCCTTGCGTGTCATCAGCTTCCCTGGTGGACAACAATATGGCGCCATCAATCCATGTGAAATGAATGAATTCTCGGACGAGTGCGAGGTTTGGGAAACAGAGAACGGGCCATACGAGAAAGCAGACTACATGATCAGAAGCAATCCTAGGACCAAAGGGCGATGAGCTGCTTAGCTAGCTACTGTGCCCTACTAGTAGACGAGGCATGAGAATCAATAATAAGACTTTTATTAATAATTTGTTCCTGCTACCGAATTGAGCCAAGATCACCATCTAAAACTCGTCAAAACAACAATACGCATTGTCTCTAGGTCTGGCTAAGTCTTACTCGTACAACATGTTTCGTTCACGCCAAGCGCTTGTGGTACTGTAGCCACTGCTGTTCCGTTGTTGAATGATCGGGTGGCTTCGAATAATCGCAGCCAGATCATTCGCACCATGTGTCTAAACTTCACCAGCCGTGCGGCCAGCCACATCTCCAATGTCCTTGTGAGTGTCATCCCACAAACAATGGAAGACTCCCTCGCGATCAGTACGTTCGTAGGTGTGTCCTAAGCAAAAGCAAAGGAAGGAAGGAAACGTGAGACACCGGCATCCGAATGCAAATAGCCACACCATCGAGCTAGTGAACTTACCACCAAAAAAGTCACGCTGACCCTGAATGAGATTGGCTGGAAGACGAGCGCGACGGTACTGATCATAGTATCCCAAAGATGCAGAAAGAGCTGGGGTAGCAATGCCGCTAGCCACACCCACAGACACCACACGACGCCAAGACATGTGACGCTCATTCAACTCTTTGGCAAAGGTAGGATCCACGAGCAGATTTGCCAGATTTTCATCGCGGTTGAGAGCATCCGAGATCTTATTGAGGAGCTGAGCACGGATGATGCAACCTCCACGCCACATGCGAGCACAGAGCCCAAGGTCCACGCCCCATTCCTTCTTGTCAGAAGCAGCTCTGATGATGCCCAATCCCTGGGCATACGAAGTGACCTTGGCACAGTACAAAGCCTTTCTGAGATCCGAAATAAGCTGCTCCTTGTCCACAGGAGGCAACTCGGTGGGACCTTGCAAGATGCTGGAGGCAGCTTCACGCTCACCCTTTCGTGCGGATAGGTAGCGACTGTCCAAAGCAGAGGCAATACTGGGGGCAGCAACGCTCTGTTCGGCAGCCTCCTGGACAGTCCAACGCCCAGTGCCCTTCATTCCAGTCTTATCCAAAATTTTGTCGATAACAAACCCATCATCGGTCAAATCATCCTTCTTGGCTAGAATCTTTGCGGTGATTTCAATGAGGAAAGATTCCAATTCTCCCTTGTTCCATTCTTCAAACAACGCACTCATTTCCTCGTTGCCCATTCCAGCCACATTCTACCACAAAAATTGAGTAAGGAAGGGAATGAAGGTGGAATAAATACCTGATACTGCTACGAAAGATTGCAACATACCTTCAAAAGATCGTAGCATTCACCAATCAGCTGCATATCACCGTACTCAATTCCATTGTGAACCTAAAAGCGAAACAAGCGAGTGTGAGTTTTGGGAACTGAATGGTGTTTTCGCAGAAAATCAAATTTGACTGACCATTTTGACATAATTTCCAGACCCAACTGGCCCAAGGTATCCAGTACAAGCTTCTCCTTGGACCTGAGCCGCACATTTGGTAATGATGGGAGCCAGCAAGTCATACGCTTCCTTGGGACCTCCAGGCATCAAACTGGGTCCTTTGCGTGCTCCTTCCTCTCCTCCAGAAATACCCATACCCACAAACATCATATTCTTCTTGGCCAATTCTTCTCCACGACGAACGCTGTTGGGAAACCACTCATTACCACCATCGATAATGATATCTCCAGCTTCCATATGCTCGGAGAGCTGAGCAATAGTGTCGTCCACAGGTTTTCCGGCCTGAACCAAAATGACGATTTTTCGGGGCTTTTTGATTTCTGCCACGAAATCTTTGACATCCTTCTTTCCAATCAATGGCAGATCGCCTTCGGCCTTGGCGCGTTCCACAGTGGTATCCACTTTTGCAGGAGAGCGATTGCATACAACAACCTTGAAGCCATGCTCCGCCATGTTAAGGCTGACAACATCAAAATCAAAACAAGAACCTCCAACGTGAGCCACACAATGAAGAACCCATCCAACAAATTGCAATTAATAAAGCGCAATATTAAACTCACGCAAAGTTCTGCCCCATCACAGCGAGGCCGTACAATCCAATATCGCAACTCATCTTCTTTCTTTTTTGTCTTCTTTATCTTCTGGTGTTTTATGAGAATGTCTGCTGACAACCAAACTCTCTTTCCTGGTCTTGGCTGCAAAAGGCTGAATAAAATAATGTATTCCTGAGTAATATAAAGGCGGAGGTGCCAGTTCGCAGTTCGCGCCTGAGCGAGGTATCTTTCGTGGTTTCGTGGTCAAAGATTGGATCTTCTGAATAGCAAATTCTACCTACCGGTACCTGGCTATGTGGTTTTCTTGCCTGAGCAGCGAGATAGTCGCTTTATGATCTACTTTGGTTGGTGACAACCTTTTTCATCCGGACACGTGTGAGGGATCTGCCTAGCACAGGGAACTGCTTTATGAATACTACACAATTATTATCTTAAACCTAAACTTTAACTGATTTATTGAAATTGGTCTTCCGATGCCTTCTTTCCCCCTCAAAGATCGGATCTTTGATGCTTCGAGGGCTTCTCAAATATCTTCGGAATGGAATGGAATGAGATCGAACTATGTCGAGTCGAGTCGAGTCAGTCCAGTTTTGAGTCAATCGAGTCGATTGGTACTGGTACCAAGGTACCAGTACATGTAGGAGGTGCCGTAAACCCGAGCCCGCCCTCTCTCTCAACTTCGTGACACGACAGCTGGCAAAAGACACCCAGAATCATTCGAATCGAATCATCATCTGCTTCGCTCATCGACGAAAAGACGACCAAGAAAGAGGGATGTCGACGACGATGATACTATCCTTTCCCTTCCTCGCACACAACTGTACACAACAACACTGTCACAAAACAAAACAAGACAAAAGTAAGATCAGAAGATGGCAATTATCAGATATCCCCTACCGAGGCTGAACGAGGCTCTGGTAGCCGAAATCCTTTCCTTCTCGGATACCCCCGACCTCATTCATGTTCTTGAAACCCAGGATAAATCCCTGATCCAGGCGGCTCAGATTGCTCTATCAAATGCAACTGCACTCCACTTTAGCTATCTGTTGCAAATGGATCGGTGTCGCAATCATGGAAGCTCGGCCAAGAAAAATACTCGCAAAGATCAAGAATCTTGCATTCGACAACTGATGGATGTGATACTATCACAGGCAGATTTAAAAGGAAGAACCAAGCTGCAACGAATTGAATTCTCGGGTATGCGCCATGTGGTGGGAAACCAGGGTGATTGGCTAAAACAAATCTTTCAAGGGCCACAGCTCTCCCATACTTTGATCAGCATTGATTTTTCAGGTTGTGCGTTGCTCGATCCAACAATGCTCCAGAGAGCTCTTATGCCTCCACCTATGCATTCGTCAGCAGATACCTCAGTCAATAAATCTTCCGATCAAGTTTCGGCCATTCGACATCTCACATTTCAAGGATGCTACAGAATTGATGAAGCCATTGTGTTGGCAATTGCCCGGTCCCCACGGTTCCGAAACCTTCAGACACTCGGGTTGGGTGGCTGTTCCCAATCCATCAGCGATCAATGTGTCTCTACCATTATCAAAAATCTACGACAACTACGCTATCTCGATCTCTCCGGGCTGAAGCGAATCACAGAACAAGCTACCACGTGGCTACTCTTGGCAGCCACCACATTGGAAAGTTTGGAACTCGCTGGATGTGAGCTGCTGCGCTTTAATCTTCTCGCCCGCTGGACTCGATCCGCTTTTGGAGGAATGAATGATCCAACGCAAATATCTCCCAATCTGTGGACGGAACAATGCTTTCCAGAAGGATACCCTGAGGAAGCCAAGCCAGCATTACCGCAATTGGCACGCATCAACTTTAATGGGATTGGAACTCCACGTCGCGGCCTAGTCGTTGGAGCTCTCCCGTATTTTGCCTGTCGTTCCATGGGAGCCTTGCGAGAGGTTTACCTATCCGGTTGCGAGCATATTCGAGATTGGGAAGTCCAAGTCTTGGCGGTCGTCTGTGCCAATTCCTTGACATGTCTCGAGATGCGGGCGTGTTGCATTGGGGACGACGCCGTGAAAGCAGTCGGACGATATTGTACCAATCTTGCCGATGTCGACTTTTCGGCATGCTTTCAGATATCTGATCATGGCATCCTTGCCTTGTGCCAACATCAGGGGACTTGGGAAAACGTTTATCCAGGCAGCGGACAGAACACACTTCAAAGGACAGCGAAGAAGGGCAACGCTCCATGTACTATACGGTCTTTGAAGATTGCTGCTCTTCCCCAATTGACAAAATATTCTATCGTGGCCATAGGTGCCCTTGATTCATTGATTGTGCTCGATGTCAACAACTGCCCCAAGATTAGCTCAGATGTCCTGGCTGAGACTGTCAAATGGCTGCCATCCCTGGTGGAAGTCGACGCCAAAGGAATTGGAAAATGGAGCTCATCTGTGGCGGCATTGTACTCCTACGAGACTGATGAACCCAGACACCTTCGGTTTGTCAACGGAAGACCATTCAGCAAAAAATCAAAGACCAGTCATGGAAGAACGGATCAGGAGTGCAGCTTCGATTGTTGCATTGTGAAACAACACTCGAAGCGCTTCAGTCAGGGACAGGGTGTTCCTCTTCAAGCAATGTATCACTGCATCGACTGCAAGCTGATCCCTGCACTGAATCGAGGGATCTGTCATGCCTGCCTGGTTCACTGCCACCGCGACCACAAAACCTTTGTTGGGTCCTACACACGGTTTTATTGCGATTGCCCATTCGGAGTCGCGGGTTCTCAGTCTACGTGCCAATCAATATCTTGCGACAAAACTAGAATCACGGAAGATGGTTCCAAGGCAATGGTGGTACTGGACTAGTCAATTAATAAATGCGGCAAAGGGGGCTTGTCTCTTGACCGGCTACCCCTCAGTGTCCGCCAGGATATCACGAAATTTTGAAGGCAGCTGGTCATGAAGTCGCGCTGGGAGAGGCACCTTACCTCCGTGCTTTCCAATCTTGAGAGACTCTTTGTACGCCTTGGCATATGCTCGGTAGTCCTTATCCTCGAGGAAGTTGGAGGACTCTTTTGCTTCTTGTGCAATCTTGATGGCCTTATTGTAAAGCTTACCAATGACCTGTGCCACTTTCAGAGACGCTTCAGCATCGACCATACGCTCTTGTGCGCTTGACAGCCAATCACGCTGATATGGGAAGGCTTTCTTGCTGTCATTATATGGCACGTCGACCATGGGCTTCACCGTGACTTGCTCGATGATAGGTTTATGCCAGCAGATGAAGTAGAGGTCGCCATCTAGATCACCATCAGCGATCAGGACAGGCATTGGAGTCATACCTGGCTTGGGATTGGAAAAGATGATTGCACCAAACGGGAGCTCTTGCAGCATTTCCCAGTTTTCTGCTGACATCTGGTCTGGTTTTGAAGTGACGACAGGGACCAATCTGCCATCTGATGTTTCAATACAAGGCGACCGAGTAACAAAAATTTCACCTGTGTGGTCCAAACCGGGAATGAAGACAGTGCCATGGGGCAGTTCGGACGTTGGGTCTGCAAGCCCAACTACAAATCCATGGTTTTGCTCTTCTACTTTTCTGCATCGCTTGGTGTACTCGAGGAGAGTTTCCTTGGGAACGCCCAATCCAGTCCAAAGCCGGTGGAACATTTCGGAGATCTTCTTCTTTCCTTGCTGGTCTTTGAAAGTTTTGCAGGCGCCATCTCCTTGCAAAACCTTGCCCAATTGCCGGTTGGTGTTGTTGGGGTGGACACCATTCCGGTTGATAATAAGAAGCGCTTTCTCTTCAGGGTCACTCGACCTCGAAGGACCTACCACAATCATTGATGAAGGAATCTGGATGGCGGGTTCGCCTGGTGTCATAAGCTTGGTGACCAGCATGCCTTTGAACATACCAAGGGCAGAGAAACCTCTCACTTGAATGGCATATGTGCGCTTTGCGGCTACCCCGTTGCCAAGGAACTCTTCCAATAAGTCTCTGGAGATGAAACCACAACCTTCGTTGCCGTTTTCTTCAATCTCACCAAAGGTACTCTGCTTTAGGACAAAGATGCTGTGGGTCTTTCCATCTTGGCGTTTTGCCGTACATTTGTATGCAGGGCTCACAAGCAGCTCCAACCTGGGACAAACCTTTGCCGGATTGAGGCCGCCGAAGTCGGCGATTCTCTCGAGCTCCTCTTGAAGCGCGATCGGCTGCAAACCCGGACCTTCCACTTGGCAGTAATACAGATGAATGCACTGCAATGCAGGCGCACCAGCAGGAGCTACTCTGTCCCCATCGCTTTGGATTTTAGAAACGATCAGCTCGAATTTTGACCCGTCTTTTTCAACTATCTTCGGAGGGGATTCAGTAAGCACCGGCAGCTCTTCTTTGTCCAAAGGAATCTCGCAGATAAGCATTCTACCTTGCAACCAATGAGACAGCAGGTTTGCTTCTTCAGGGTTCGATTTGAGTTTAAGTTTAAACACTCGCCACGCTCCAAAGCTGTCGCCACCTTTTTCGCTGTTCGCGATACGCCAATCTTCATTTATCAATGCCGAAGCTGCAGGATTAGTAGTTTTCGACCTTGCCCTCGAGGTTCCGCTGGTTCGTCCAGTTGACGTCTCCCTTTTGGTGCCGCTGGGTTTCTCTGACGATGTTCCGTTTGCCTGGCTCTGTGTCGGGATTGGGTCTGCTTGTACGCCAAGACCGTCCAAGGATGTCTTGGCTAACCACGGATTCTCGCCAGTTCCATCAAGCAATACTTTAATCCTGGTTTTTATCTCCATGACAGTGCCGCTTTGGCCCTCATATTTTCCCTTGACGATGTTGACCCTTTCGTAGATCTGGATCTGGAATGTGCAAGACTCTGGAGGATTCGGCGCCGTCTTGTTTGGTTTCTGCTGTGCGCCCTGATCTACGTGGTCTGGAAATGTTTTCCCGTTGAACTCCAGAGACGATCGGTTGAGCCAGTGCTCTTCGCCACTGATGAGGAGCTTGATACGCTTCCTAATGTCAATGATCTTCGCTTGTTTGGAACTTTTATACTTCCCCTTCACGATGTCCACAAGCACGGTTTCTCCTTTCTTGAACAATTCCTCTGGATTCATGCTTTCATCAGCCTGATCAGCAAGGGTTGATTCGTCCTTGTCTTCTTCGGTTTTGTTTCTGTTGGTTTCCATTCCGGGATTTTCGTGCACATCATCGTCTTGTGGGGTTTCTTGATCCTTCTCTGCTTCGGTTTCGTTACCGTCATTAGGATTTTCGGGCGCATCATTGTCATCTTGCCCTGGGGAGGTTCCCGCCTTCGTCTCTGTGATCCCACTTGTGCATTTGTGTTGATCCTCATCATCAACGCCTCCTTGTTCCGTCTGGCGTGATTCTCCTGTGCCTTTCGCGGTCACACATAAATTGTCGTCTGGCTCCGAGGGTTGAGGCACCGTGTCCAAAGAAGTATCTAACACTTTTTGAACTATTGCTTTGGTCTCCCGTTCACTCTGGATGGCAGTTTCAAAGGACCCTACTGTTTGAATATCAAAATCATCTGTTAATTGTGCGTCATTGTCAACGTGAGAGTCTTCCTTGAATGGCGCCTTCGTCTTCCTTGGGGTGGCTTTATCTTCGTCGCTGCCTTGATCTAAATATTCCTCTACATCTAAGTCTCCGGTGCTAGGCATACCAACTTCGTCTTCATCCGTTTCTCCACTTCTGGTCATTCCAGCGTTGCCCTTGACTTCTGGCTGTCCATTATTCATACGGGTACCGATCTGCGGGCCCAAGGATGAAACTTGTGCGGGGTCTTGTGCGCTCTCCTGATCACCAACCACAGCGTCAGTAGTATCCGATTCTTCTACCATGCATCTGCCGTTTGCCCATTCCTTGGCTTCATCAGATTCTTTCTCATTATCTTCTTCTACCTCATCATTGTTTACTTCGTTGTCATCTTTGTTAACCGGAGTGAAGTATGTTGATGATGCCGAAACTTGATCTTCCGTCGAACTGGTAATGTTTGCGCTAGAACTCTGTTGCCCAAAAATGGAATTGCCGGTGCTACCCCAGCTCAAGGGACTGACTCGATGAAAGCTCGGCAGGAAGACGGTGCCCGAAAAGGCATCAGCATGGTCTCTGCCGACGACGTTTGAAGAAGAGAAATCTCGAAGGATCGTCCCTCTTTTCTCATCCACTACATCATGATTGGCAGGAACTTTAGCGGCAACTTGAAGGTTCTCCTTATTCTCTTCTCCCGATGAGGGTATTTCCACGTTGATGTCTTGGACAATTGTACTAGGTTTTTCTTTGAAAGGTGCGTCATCGACATGCTCTTGAAAAATATCAGCGACACCTGTTGGTGACCGAAGTCCTGTTTCTGCTGACTTTCGGCGCAAGCGACCTAGCCACGGCTTCAAGCTTAGCCTCTTGAGGATTGATTTACGTCTGTTAGTTTTTGCTTCAGGCATGGTGGGGATCCAGAATTGTGATGTTTCTGTTGAAGACCAGAAGAGAGTGCGAGAGAAAACTCGACAAGCCAGCAAGTTTTCTCGTGCCAACGGCTAGTATCCGTGTCTGGGGATGTCACAATGTTACGGGACGCAATAGGGACTCGGCTCGTGATTTCAGCTACACTTGGCAAAATGCGTACCGGTACAGGAATATACCGTATCTATCTACTACATGTAGCTACATGTACCATACCTTATAGGTTCTGGCTATATATACCGTGCCATTACCAGCGGGACGCCATGGTATGGTAGATACCAAACCGTTTAGCTGGCAACATACATTTGATACATCGATTGTCAGCCTGTTACCGGCAGCGTATTTCTAAAATTGATGCAATAGACTCGACTCAAAATGTCTCACGTCTCTTGACTTTGATCTGTTGCAGCCCACAAAACCCGCTTCCTCATCTCGGAAAGGATTCCTCTCACCTTTGTTTCCCGCTGCCTCACACGACCAAGTTTGGACACTGTCTCTGCTGAAAGAATGCTCTCATTCAAGGGAGAACTGCTGATGATAGTGCTGACATCCCTTTCGCTCACAGATTGAGAGTAATCATCCGTTGGTCCCTGGCTGGTAGTTTGCTTTGCCAGATTCACATCTTCCACTTCTGTGCTTCCGTTCTTGCTTGAAACATTGTTTTCAAGTTCTTTGGAAAGGGCAGTCCCAACATCAGGGGGGAGAGCATCCGGGATAGTATTGCTACTAGTAGAAGGAGGACTGTCTTGTGACTGGGGCCGATCTTCTTCGGTCCTAGTCTCCACAGTTGTTTGTTTCTTCGGATTATCCCACATGAGTGCGGCAAGCTTTTTCCAGCGATCCATTTCGTGCTGTTTCTTTGACAACAAGTGCATCGTGTTTGCCATTATCCGTTGAAGAGAGGTGTTGATGTCGTCAAGCTCAGCCTCGCATTGACCTATCTTCAGTGTACGCTCCAAGCCGTTCCTCACCATGGTCAAATTATCGAAATCCTACTGGATTGCAATACCGCATCAACGTAACGTGGCTCCAGCCACTTTCGCTCGGTTGAAATGGAACCAACTATGCCTCCTCCGTCTCTGTTACTCAGATCCATTGTTGCGGAAACGACGCGATGAAGCGGCTGAACAACTCTCCGTTTGTCGCCCTTTCTATTCCCGCGAGATGCGACGCCTGAGTAGCTCAACCGATCATGTGTTACGTTGATTTCTTTGGGTGTTCCGAGGTATAAGCTACCTACATGTAGTAGATGCGCGGCTGATACCTACCGGTACCGGCTGTACCGGTACGATAGAGCACCACACACTGAAGTAGGAAACGTACCGTACTGTACGGCGGTACTGTACCGTAGCTACCAGAAATGCAGCCCGCACCTCTTCTGGCCGCATTCGAGGAAGCAAGCATTCTTGCACTCGTGCTGTGTACCCGTAGCATCGGTATAGAACTCGACGATCAGTTCTTTGAAGCAAATGCATTCAACGTAGATCTCCCAAACAGCTCGACCTACTAGCTAGCTACCTATCTTCAAGCTATCTACATGTCTGTGAAGTCGAGTCGCAGAGCTGTCGCAAGAGTGTCGAAGGTCGAGCGTCGAGGGTCGAGCGCGTCCTCTGTTGCGCCTTGGAAGCTTGGAAGTGGCCTACCGGTAGCTAGTCTTTGGCAAGACCCAAATTCGCGCCAAAAGAATGATCGCGTGCCTCGCGTGCCATCGGCATTTGTTGGCATTTTGTTGGCTGCAACGGGCAAGGAAAGAGGAGATCGTCACATTATTCTTTTGAATTGTGATGGCCGTTTCTGCCCTCTCATTCTTTGTTGCAGTTGTTCCCTACTTTTCTGGACGGTCTGCGAAGAAGAACAATTGTCCGAATTGACATCGTTCTACTAATAGTTTTGCCCCAACTTTAGCTCAATGATGATGTGGTCTTTTCTTCTTCCTTCGGTTATCATCCTCGCCGGCATGAAGGGTGTCCAGTCGACAGAATTCTCACAAGAAGAAGTGGTTGCCAAGGTGAGCAAAAACGGTAGCATTTTGTCTAGTTTGGTAAATGATTTCTCAATTTCTCATGGATATAATTTGCTCGCTTCAGGATAACCATCGTCGCAATCAGCAGTGTCAACTAGTCTGCTTGATTGATGTCATTGGATATCTCTACGATGGCGGAGCGGAGAATGACGGGGCTCCACAACAATCCACAGCATCGAAAGGCGATGAACTCTACCTATGTCGATTGCAGGGACACTCCTACCACAAAAGTCGAGCTGGATACCGAATCGAGTTGCCACAGCCCTTTGCTAATACCCACCGCGAGGAACTGGATGAAGCAGATGCCACCATTTGCATTTCCAAAGGATACGTCGATGGCAACAGTCACAGAGTTGTCATTGACGAAGATGCAGCAGTTTCTATGATCTCGAACCGTCGCCGACTCAGTGGCCACCTGGCTCCCATTGCGGGGAAAAGAAACGTGCTGGCAGTGCAACTCACAACTAGTATGAACGAGCACCCAGAACTGTCCATGGTAGATATTCAAGGATCCATTTTTGGCACTGGATCTAGAGCGCCCGGCCATGATTTTGCATCTCAGTACCGAGATTGTTCCTTTGGAGCTTTGGACTTTCAACCGGCAACTGGTAACAATATTCAAAATGGGGTAACACACGTGAGAATGCAAAAGCCTGTCGCCGGAGGAGAAATCCTTGGATCACTTCAAGATGACATTTTGGAAGCAACTGAAGAACGAGTTGGTTCTCTGGATCAGTTTGATCACATCATTTACTGCATTCCTGACGATGCGCTTATGGATGGAAGTTCCAAGTGGACAGCCTTTACATACTTCCACTCTCATTGGAGTTTCTTCCAAAAGCGCCGATGTTCAGCCATGTCTGGTAAGTAGTTTCATCGTTGAGGCAAGCAGTCATGAGATCGATTCATTGAGACTCACCCGCTTGCAGTTGTCATCCATGAGCTTGCCCACAATCTAGGATTTCGACATTCAGGGTTTGAATCAGAATCATATGGCGATGAAAGTGGTTACCTTGGCTTTACTGTGTACAAAGTCGGGTCTCCGTTGAAGTGCTTCAATGGCCACAAAAACTGGATTTCTGGTTGGTTCCAGGACAGGGCAGTGCACATTGACCCCATTGTAGAGTCTTCTCGACTGTTTCGGCTCGTCACATTCGTGGACTACGACAAACCAATGCACCAGTCGGATGTTGTCCTTATCAGGGTGGGGAACTACTACGTTCAATACAACCGAGCCAAAGGAATCAACATTGATACCGGTATGAATGCTGATACGGTCACCATCACATACGCAAGAGATCATGTTTCAGACTCGGAAGCCATTGCTGGCCTCGCATCTGGCCAAGCACAACAACTAAGCAACTACAAGGGAACAGGACTCGATCTTGTTGTCGAGGTTTGCGAGGTGGGTACTGCAGAAGGAGCTTCGTCCGTCATTTCAATGGCACGACAAGCCATTTTTGGAGAAACCCTTTCGCCGTATTCTCCCATTGACTACGCGTGGGTGAGCATTTACCTTGACGATGGCGTGCAACAATCCAGGTGCCATCAGCTCGGGCGCGATCCAACTAGGGAACCTTCTGCTGCTCCTACTTCAGCTTCGCCAACGCTGAGACCGACATTATCACCTACTCAATTGCCGACTTTGTCACCCACTCAAAGTCCATCAGAGCCATCAGCATTCCCGTCATCCCTCCCATCATCAGCCCTCCCATCATCACCACCCACAGTGGATTCCCCAACACCCGCCCCAACAGACAGGGAAGTCATACAGGGTGGCATTATAGAGATCGAGTGGCCGGCTCTCGAAAGACGACAAAAGCGACGACAAATCATCACTGTCAAGGACATGACCAAACTGGCAAAACGGGAGAACGACAGTTTGCACCGTAGACGGCGGCTAAGGGGTGTTTGAAGCACCTATTATGGATTGAACACCGTTACGGGAAAGGATGCAACATGATCAGGAAGTCACGTTTTGGCTGTGTTGTTTGGAAATTAAGTCCATCGAAAGATTTCCGGCCATTGCTCCAGTGTTGGTGAAGGCACCAACTGACCGGCGTTGGTTGCTTGCATCGACTATGCACATACATGTAACCCTACTAAGAGATCTTTAATAGCTAAGCAGGAGTCCTTCTTGCTGGAGCCAACAGAGGCCAGATGTGATGGGTTGAAGGGTTTGAGTGATCCAGTATCACCGAGCAAACTGGCACAGACAAACCAGAGGACCCAATCTTACTATTAGGCGCTTGCAACCACCAGCCAGAGGACGCAAACTGCCAAAATGGAACAAGACACAAGCATGATTGTTGTGCTTGCAATCCTCAAGGGCCCAGAAGTATTGACAGACCGGTCCTTCTGTGTGCCGTGAAGATGAACCAACGCTGCCCCAAAGAGAAACAAGTGTAGGTACCACCAAAAGCAGGAACTGCCATAGCAGCAGTGGCTCCCAAAGCAAGTCAAGGTAAGAGGGTGCACACACTTAGTGGTACCTGGTATCTGGTACAGCACAAAAATTGGCTTGATGAGGTACTGTAGCTGACTTCGAACTCCCGGCAGAGAACAGAGAAGCTAGCAGAGCTGCTTGAGCTGTGTTGGTCAGGTGGGTCGAATGGGTAATGGGCCCTGCGCTGCAGCCACCGAACTTGAAGTGCTCACTCCCACAAAGAACAAAAACAAAGTCAAACAGCACATTATTTTCCATAGATCATTAATAGCTGCCACCATGACGACTTCAACCACTACGGCAGTAGCAAACAAATCAGAGATGAAAGCTGAAATTCCTCTAGGGCGAAATGCTTCAGGACGCAGCTGGAAGAAGGTGGCAACTAAACGTTCTTCAAGTCTGACGAAAACAAAAGTAAACAATCAAACGAAGACGTGGGAACAACGGCGGGCTGAAAAATTGCATCGCAAAGAAGTGCTGGAACTCCAAAAACAGTTGACAGAAGAGCGAGTGAAAGCCATTCGAGACAAGAAGGAACGTCGTTTGGAGAATGAAAAACGAAGAACCGAAAATGAGTATGAGCATGCCAAGAAACTCTCCCAGAGCTTGAACAACTCCAAGCTAAAGTCTACGCTCAAGACCATGTCCAAGAAACAACTGCGACAAATCAAAAAGACAAGAGTCAACACCAAGACTGGTGCGGTCGAATTCATTCCTGCCTATTCAAAATAAGTTGGTTGTCCATCTTTTTGAGCCTTGGGAACTTTGGTGGATAATGCAACGGTTATGGTTGATAATGCAAAATGCAATGGGTACCAACAGGATTATGCTTCCGTACAATAGCGGATGCAATCAGCCGATGGCAAATGGTGGGATACTTAATTGTACAGGTTGGATTTCAGGTTCATGAGTCGACAAATTTCAAAAAGAAGCCAAGTTTTAAAATGCAGCAACCTACACAGATTTGGCATCCAAGCTTGCGTTGTGCCTTCGTTAGAATCCGTTAGAACCCACGCTGACAGGAGTTTAAGCCTATCCTTCTAGCTAGCTACTAGGGTTTTAAATTGGTGGAGGTCTAGGCAGTGTACCTGGTACCCAAACATCTTTCTCAAATAACCCTAGTTTCTACTGGTATTAGTGAACGTATGAACGTATACACGTACTGTGCCGGACCGTCCGACGGTTTTCACTCAGGATTTAAAAAGCTTCCACGACTGACAAAAAACTTGACCAGCACAATTAAGGGATTGTTTCTTAAGGGATTGTTTAAGGGAGAGTCAAAGATTTAAGGGATTGTTGTTAAGGGATTGTTTATTTAAGGGATTGTTTAGGGGATAGTTGAAGAAATAGGGGATAGTTGTATGGTATTTCCATTTGGCGTTAAGGGATTGTTTAGGGGATAGTCCAAGCTTTAAGGGATTGTTTTAAGGGATTGTTTCTTTAAGGGATTGTTTAAGGGATAGTTGATGAGTTAAGGGATTGTTTAAGGGATTGTTATAAACGGTCAGTCAGTCATGGAAATTTTAAGATTTTTTAAATCCTGTGTGAAAACCGTCGGACGGTCCCGCAGTACGTATACATGTATGTCATACATGTTGCTGCCACAGAATCGAGATCCCCAACCTTGCCAACTTCGGCTTCTGTGTAACGGGCAATTAGGACTGATCATCATCATCCATGGTCTGGCTGGTGCCTGGATAATGAGTTATTCGAGCTTGCGTAGGTTGTGCTTCGCGAGAGCGAGATGCTCAGTTTGCAACTTTCCGACCTGGTGCCACTTTGTTCTCGTCACGGCATGCTTGTACAGCTATCGTACCCTTTTAATTAAGGCCTTCGTATGTATGCATACATGTACCGGTACCGGTGTACCGGTACAGTTCCGCTAGCTGCTGTATCATAGCTTGGCCGGATCCAACATCACGACACGATACATGTACCGGACTGTCTTTACACACGGATGAAAAATGATCGCCGTGGGATAGCGACTGTGTGTCCCCCGGCAGTTACCGTTGGGTGTTTACGGAACATACTAGCGCTCATGGTAATTAGAACAGGGTCCTCGGTCCTGCCATCTCTTTTGACCGTTCACACAAATCGCCCCAAATCTTTCGCTAACATGGAAGCGAAACATCTTTTGCTGAGCAGTCAACATTGCGCTCGACCAACATCGACCACAATAATCTGCAACCCTGAACAAGCAGTTTGATTGAGAGAATGACATTCCTTGGAAAGAAAAGCCGATGCATCGGTATTCTGGGATGGATGCTCCTTGGAGCTCCTGCGGCCTTGGCCACAACCAACACCGGCGGATTCTCCTTGACTAATACCAAACCCGATCAGGTTATCACAAGCTATTCGATTGCTGAAGGAGCAACTGGCCTGATGCAGGTAGTGTTGCTTTCAACGGAAAGATATCCAAACGAACAGAACCTCAAACTGCGACTCTATCGTGACGATGATTGGGTTAATGTCAAGAGACTTTCGACCTGCCAAGAAAAGGCACAACTTGCCCGCGACACGGTTGATATCACCTTTGATACAGAGACAGAAACACAGATGAAAGAATGGGGATACAAGAAGCCACGATGGAGGTCCGAGACTCACTTGAGAATTGAGCCGGTCGAAGAGGAATCAACTGACTACGTGCCTCGCCATCACTACTGGTATGTTGTCATGGATGATTGCAGCTTGGAGGGCGAGTACCGCGCTACCATGCCCCGGGTGAAATATTATCTCCAAATTTACAACATGCTCAATGAAAAAGCCATTACACATTTTTCTACGGACGAATTTTCGTTGAGCCGAGTTCACACATTCACCATGCTCTTTGGTGCCGCTTTGTGCTTCATGCTTTTGTTCAAAATTGGCTGCGATTTGACCTCGTCTGGGATTGTCCATGTGTCCAACTTCATGGTTCTGGGAGCTATCACTTTTTACATTGCTGCGTCGGTGTTTCAATTGATGCATTTGAACTTTTATCGCTACGATGGTGAATCTTGGTTCTGGTTGGAGGAATTGTCGGCTTACACCGATGCAATTTGCGACGGAATGATTTGCTTCCTGTTGTTGGCTATCGCCTCTGGATGGACTCTGCCAACTGATGTCATTTCTGTCCAGCATAGCCAAGACAATGCGACAGTAATTCAGAAAATCCTTGTTGGATTGGCCAATCCGACTGGGGCGAAGAGCTGGATCAATCCGTTCAGCACGCTCTATGCAGGATCGATCATGGTTCACTTGACGCTGGCGCACTGGGGACTTTCTTACCAGGACGATTTCGACAGCTACCACGACTTGGAACATGCCCCCGGTAAAGTGCTAATGGGTCTGCGATCCTTTGCGGGTATCGTCATGCTGGCGGCCACAGTTATGACACGCTTCAAGTGTACACACAACGCTCTTCATTCATTCTATTTCCGCTTTGCTATTGTGGGAACAATCTGGTTCCAGGGATTGCCACTCATCACTTTCATGTGCAATAATTTCGTTGCGTTTCATCAAAGACACCCTACGGTAATTATTGCTTGTGCTGTGCTCCAATCAACTTCTTTGCTACTTCTTGGTTGGCTCGTATCAGCGGATGAAGACGAATCATCGTACCATCGAATGAGCCACATGACGCAAAGCGGGGACAACAATTTGACCGAAAAGGTAGCCAGCGCTGGAGGAGGAACGTGCAATGCTGTTACATGGAAACTCTTCGGTAAGAGCAAGGTCCGGCTTGACTAACGGGATACTGCGGTACGGACTTCAGGCAACAGAGAGCGACGCGGAATCAAAGATGATGTTAGGAGGACTTCATGAAGTGGTTAACCGCTGAAACATTAGAACAGTAAACATTTTACTAGGAACAGAACAGTACTTTGTACGTTTACCAGCTAGCTAGGAATGCTTTTTTGATGGCAAACGATCCATGGTTCGTTTCGAGTGGTTCAAGTGCTAGCGATTCGAGGTGTGACAACCAAACTCAGCACGGTGTTGCTGCAAACGGGGGCCTAGAGTTCGTGTTGCTTGCAATCACTCACGTACAAGAGAATCCCCCCCAGCATTTGCCAATGATGAAGGCTGACAGTCATCCCCGTTGTCGTGCTTCAACACCATGATCATGAGGTGTAATTTTTTCTTTTGAAAGCTGGATAGTCATATCCAAATGTGGAAAGTACGAGTAGGTACCGGTAGGCCTAGTAGGGCAACGACTCATCGGCTCGTCAGCCCCTTGGTCCTTCGGGCATGCTTTTGCACGCGCGTTCTGAAACACTCCGTTTCAAATAGTCTAGGTTCTCATGCCAACATTTAGTAGGTCACACGCGGTCCAGGTGTCTATTTCCAACTACCGTATCCAACGCCGCCCCTGGGTCAACGGGAAACATATCTAGAGGTACACCAACAAATACATGTAGCACTACTACTCTACGTCAATGCTCAGAATCTTGATTTCGTCCAGTGGCTTGTCTCCGTCATCCGTCTTTGCATTTTCTATCAGAAGGCATATATCCATCCCTTTCACAACCCTGCCAAACACTGTGTGCTTATTGTCCAACCAAGGAGTCGGCACTGTGGTGATGAAGAACTGCGACCCATTTGTTCCCGGTCCTGCATTCGCCATGCTGACTGTAAAGGGACGATCGTGCCTTAGACTGGTGTACGAGAATGGCAACAACAAACAACACTTCAGTGAGGCAGTGCGATCATGGCCAGAAAGCATAACAAATTCTTGGATACGGCAATGGAGACTCACTCTCTGACAAATTCATCTTCGAATTCTCCGCCCCAGATGCTCTCTCCTCCTGTGCCGTCTCCAAGCGGGTCTCCTGTTTGAATCATGAAACCTTTGATAACTCGATGGAAGATGACATTGTCATAGTAACCTGATTTCGCATGCCCACAAAAGTTTTCAATACTCTTTGGGACCTCGGATGTGAATAGTTTGATGTGAATATCTCCCATTGTGGTTCGGAGGATCGCGGTACTTCCCAACTTGCTGGAAGCTTCATCTTGGTACTGTCCGCCCATATCGCCAGCACGCATTCCCAAACGATCTTCCGCTGTTGGTGGTTCGTTCCAAATATCACGCCTTGCAGCGGGATCGTTCTCTGCGGTTGTATCGTTCTCCGATTCGTCTGCCTGTTTCAATGGATCCAAGTGGCTAAAGACGTAGAAACGACGTTTGTCATATGCCAGCGTCACAATCAGAGCATCGCTTTCAATTTTGATCCCATCCTCGGCAGATTTTTCCTTGGCATCTGATGACTGCGCTGCGACACCCCGAGCCAATTGCATCTGTCGATTGATTTTAGCATCTCCCCAGCACAGACACACTCCAATGAATCTCAGCTGGCTTGCATCCGACTTTCCAACAATTTTTATTAGTTTGTTGCGCTGCCAGTCGATCACTTTCACCCCGAGTAGTGTTGGCAAGAGCAAATATCGCCCTGACGGGTCCACCTGCAGGGATAAGCGTTGTAGCAGGGCATTGTTGCTCGACGACGAGTCGTCCGTTCCTTTCCACATACTTGTGCCTGCCATTTCGCGCTCTGTAGCGGCTCGTTTCCCATAGTCCATGGAGTCCATATTGTATTTGGAAAATGACTTGTCGTATACTGTGAGTCGTTCATCATATTTCACAACCACAGTTCCAGAAGCATGATGGAAAATCCGAATTCGATTGTCGGCGCCATAGACAAATACATGAGTTCCTGTTTTGGGAAGGACACACATGGCAATGGCATAGGTCTTGTTTTTGACCAGTTGATAGAGTTGGGTATCCATCTTGGATGCGTAGCTGATACCATTAACCTTGGTTGTGCACGGCGCCCCCACACTGATGGTTCTTGCAGCCAAGTCGTTGTGGTTGGGGTCATCCTCATTGTCGGTCGATGCTTGTGCTTCCGTATGATTGTCGCTGTTCGTCCCACTGCAATCCCATACCTCCAAGATACCCTTGGAATCCGCTGAATACATGGCATTATTCGGTGCATTGTATGCCATTGCAGTAATGGTGGCTGTCGCGTGCAATTGGATGGTCTGGACTAATCCTAGATTGGAGTCATCCATGGAGAAAACAAAGATCCTGCCATCCAACTTTTGAGATGAAGCCACTGCCAGAAATAATCCTTTGGTTGTCACAGTCCGAAAGAAGGATGCGTGGGGAGAACCAATGGGTTCCTTGGTTTTGATCATGGCAGTAGCATCAAACGTCGAAACGTCGTAGAGCTTAATGATGCCGTCCTGATGCCCAACAGACACACAAACATCAGCGTCTACTTCCTCCATGACCAGTGCTGAAACCGGACCGACATGAGCTGTAAAGCTCTTGACAAACTCAAGACATGGTGTGGAGCCCTTGTCTTTCTTGAGATCGTCGCCCTTGGTTTCGGGTGGAACAACCTGAGTACGCTTCCAAAATTTCACAATTCCATCGCTGGATGCAGTGACCACATATGCATGTTTCCAGGACGTAATGACATGGGTCACCACAGATCTATGCATAAAGGAGACTTGGTAGTGCCCCGGTGTGGGTATATCTCGGAAATCCGGAAGTGGCCGTTTCTTCTTCTTCTTCGTTGTTGTGGACGAAACATGGGTATCCGGCCCTTTATCTTCCTCATCAAGCTCACGCTTGACGCGCTTGGTTCTATCGCTCTCTCCTTCCGGCATGGTCCACTTCACTACTACTAGCTAGTATCTTCTAGCTCGATTTGCTTGCTCTCCAAAGACTGCAAAGTAGAGGCCGACGGTTGACGTTGGGAAAGGGTTTGGGCCACTGTGATCACCGCACAGCAAAAACTATGGATTGAAGCCGGCACAATTGATGAAACTCGGTTGCATCTCGAGCAAACTTTAGTTTTCTTCTTCTCGTCCACTTTATGTAGTTTACTTTGCCATTAGATTCGATTGCGCTACGAAACTCATTAGAAGCTTCACAATAATACGACAATACGAGGCAAAGAAGAGTACTCTTGATTCACTGTTTATATTGAATGCTTCCCTGTGTTAAACTACACTAAACTAAACGAGACCGTGATTGCCCATAAACCATCGCACGCACCATTTTTAACCACCTAAAGAAAGTACATTTCATCATGTTTCAGCTCTTTCGCGACAATCTCGCCAAAACGCACCAGGATCTCTTTCATCTGATCACTTTCATATGTATTGTTGTACGCTCGGGTCTTTGACTTTCCAACCACTTTGCGTGATGGAACAAAGACTTTCTCTGGCACTTTGTAGTTGGTAGACATGATCATCAGTGTACCCTTGCCCTCATCGACGGACTGGAAAATGACTCGGTTTTCTAATTTGATTCCTTCAATGCTCTTCCACGCCAGTGCCTTGTTCGGGTCTTTGACTGTGGTAATGGTTGACCAGCCAATGGTGAAGCCCATCGTCTCGCGTGTCCATCGAACTTTGGTGCGAGAGTCATCTATGTAGGTCGCACTGCTGATGGAAGGATTCCATTCGGAATGACGTGAAAAGTCGGAGAACTTTTCGAATGCAACGTTTACAGGAAAAGGCATGATGTGGCCTGCATTTCGAACAATCACGTTGGACTTCTTCCGACCGAGCCTGAGTCCTCGACGCTTCGGTTTGGCCGTGAAGAATTCAGGAATATCCTGATCATTGGCGTCCATGACACCAGCCCACATGTCGAACGAGTCTTCTTGCCTTTGATAAGAGCGCTCTTGTTTATTCATCAGATGGATGTTCGCTTTGTACAACAAAGCTGAGTTCCGGAGAAATGAGCGATTGAAAAGTTGAAAAAATGAGTAGAAGAAATGAGCGAAAGGGGAGTTTCGTCGTCTCAATAAGCCGGTCGAAAGCTGTGTGAACTCTCTCGTGATGGCTGAGTGACGAGTGACAGTCGAGTGACGAGTCGAGTGAGTCTATCTCTCTTACGGTGGCTCTCTTTAGGGCGTCTACATGTATGTACTAGCTGCAGTACGGTACTAGCTAGCTAGTAGGGAAGCTAGAGTAGTGAAGCTACTAATATATACACAAGCAGTCAGGGGGGCAGGCTTGGCTAGGAAAAGAAAAGGTCAAATTTGGGACTAGGTTCCATGCGATCAGGGCGACAAACTTGGGGACCAACACGAGGGCTAGATTTGCGAAAGCCACCGAGGCAGCATATGAGTAGCTTCAATTAACAAGGCCAATTGAGCGTCGTGCGTTTGGGAATTCGAATATTGAGTTTTGTCTGTGCTGACAATGGCAAGGCATTGAAAAAGCATTTTGGCTTGGAAACAACAAAGGGATGGAAAGATGGGCTATGGGATTCGCATGGGCCTTGATATTGGAATGTTTCGCCTTTCGCCGGCTTGGTTGTTTGCCCGTCGGAGACTCAACCTTCCAAGGGATATCTTGATTCTCCTTTGTGGCGACAACCAAATCATCATCAGATCCATGTTGACTGGAGGTGGAACAGTTGCCCGTGTGCACACCCACAACAAGAAATTGAGAAAAGATATGGTGTGAGTGGAAGAAGAAATTATTTTGTTTTTGACGTCAAAGCTAGCTAGTACAATTAAGTTTACTCTATGGAGGCAGGCAGGTGCACCACAACCCACCCTTGCTCTTCTAAGGGTCCAGATACACATCAAAAAGAGGACCGTCTACCCCTGTGGGGATTGCAGCTTCAAGATCTAATCCAACATCTGTGTCATTCTGAGGTTCAATCTCACTATCACCGCTGCTTTCATCCTCGCCCCTTGTCCATACCTTCAAATATACTCCTGCACCAACTGTTACAGCCATAATGGAGGCACAAGCCATGCCAGAAACTATTGGCAAATCCCATTCACTGCCTTCACCAAAAATGCTGTCATCAAGAAAGCTTGGGGATGCTGATGGCACTGCGGTTGGAGCAAGGCTGGGCTGGACACTGGGGGTCATGCTGGGGAATGCTGAAGGACTAATGCTAGGAGGTACAGTTGGCTCCACACTCGGAGCAATGCTAGGTTTTCCGGTGGGAACTTGAGAGGGGCTCAGGGATGGAGTCAAACTGGGAGCAGCACTTGGGTTTGCAGCGGGTGAGGTGCTGGGGATACCACTGGGGACACCAGAAGGAGACATGCTGGGAGTAGAAGTAGGAAGTGCACTGGGGGCACTACTTGGAGGAGCAGTACTGAGGTTGTCAACCCAGGTGCAGTGGAAGACCGAGTTATGGTTGATGCAAGCATCTGGTGTGGTGATGACAGATGGCCCATTGCGGCAAAGTGTTCGGCTAAGGAACTGATCATCCATGGAAACACCTAGCATTTCAACACCACAGAATGGATTCCCATCCAAGAAGACTTGAGTTCGTCCCACCACTGCACCACTTGAGTCCCAACCTTTGATGGTACCAAAAGCAGCAATTGATCCTGAGTAACTCAGAGCAATTGAGGAAGTCCCAGCTTCATCATCTGAGAAGGTCCCAAGAAGCTCTAATGTTCGGAAAGATGTTCGCAAGTAACTGCGCACACCACCTTCCTTTGCAGCTGATGCGCCCAAAATGCGGTCACCATTGGCAGAGATGGCCACTAGCGAACCAAACTTGTCACCTTGCTGAGTGCCAGTCATGGGGCTGTCTCCGATTGCAAGCCAGGTCTTTTCCTCGCTGACACTGGGGCGGTCAAAGTGGAAAACACTGACACAACCATGCCCTTTGGCGTACTCGGGAGCACCCACCACCAAATGAGGCTGTTCATCGGTGTTAAAGGCCATGGCAGTTCCAAATTTGTCTCCTCGGTTCTCTCCTTGCAAGGTATCCCCATGCAGAGTCACCTGTCCGTCTGGAGTGAGCTTGAAGACTTGGACCATTCCTCGCCAATTGTCGAATAGAGGACTGGCAATGGCAATGAGAATGCAATCATCGCTGTGAATGTTCATGGCAGTTTCCCAACCAAACAGGCCTCTCGTTTCTTGAGGAGTGATTGTAAATAGGTTGTCCCACTGATTGTCATTCTCGTTAAATCGCAGAATCTTGACCACACCAGCCAGTGCATTGGAACCTTCACAGCTAACCGTGAGCATAGTATATTGTCCAAAGGCGGAATGAGGAGGTGTCTGATGCAGCTTGACATTTCGATTCCAAATGTTGTAAGGGCCACAGACATTGACAGGAGCTCCCATCAGCTCGCCAGTATCCACCACATGGACCTTCACGTTTTCCTTGTGTCGAATGGCAACGGCTTTGCCATCGGGAGAAAGAGAGATCCGATGGGTTACAGGCTTGTCAGTAGTGGCAGGTATCACCTGGATTCTCTTCCAAGCTTTGTCTGTGGTAATGTCTTCAATATTGGACTTGATCTTTGTTCGTTCGTAGATTGTCACAGTTTCATCTTGTCCCACTGCCAATCGTTCTCCGTCGTGTGACAATTCCACCTTGCGTCCAAAATTGATTCCCTTGCTACTTCCCAGAAGAGTTTGACTGAGTGCTCTGGCACCATTGGGAGGGGTCATCGTTGCAGAGGCATTCGTAATCATCAAAATCGTGATTACCAAGATTGCTGGGAAGGAAGGAAGCCCGGTCTTCATTGTCAAAGGAGACTGATAATCAAACTGGAAGTAAATGCGTCGTAAGGAGTCAAGTTTGAAAAAATGAGACCAGATGTTGAATGAATGAGACGAGATGCTTCATTCAAGGAGAAGAAACAACGGCCCCAATGCACATCCGTTTCTTTTCGGCCGTCGTTTCTTCCGTCGAGGAATTTCATGTTGGAAGGGTTCTCGCTTGGAGGTTTGAATCCATCGCGTTTCTCCGTCGTCTCGTTGGGTGCCATGGAGAAGAGTCTTTAGTGGGCCATGGCTTTGTTTGTTCGGCCCCAGAGCCATCATCCTTGTTGTCTCTCTCGCCTCTCGCCTGCTAGGCCCTGGCTAGGTCTCGCCGTCTCGCCATTGTGGTTTCGTTTGGTGCGGTTGTTGACTTTTCCGGTTCAGGTCGCACAGTGGATCGTATCTTTTCAAAGATCCAACGGCTTTCTCACTCACTTTCTCACCGAATTCACCACATTTCCAACCTCGACATCCTCTAGTAATCTCAAGCACCATGCTACCCTCCAAGTTCTTTGATCCACCCAGTGCCAACAACACCACCAATGCTGGAAGGCCACAACGATGCGCTCCTCCACCGCTTGGAATGACGGGTGTCATGTGCAAGATTGGCTCATTGGATATTCCCAATCGAGGCACCATTCAATACCGGATCTTTCGACCACGTCAATTGCAGCAAAAGCCGCCTCTGGTGGTGCTCCATGGAGGGCCTTTGATACCTTGCAATTACTTGTTGCCTCTGGCATATGTCGTGGTGGACCGAAGCATTGTGGTGTACGATCAGTTGGGTTGCGGTCAGTCGAAAACCGTGGTCAAACCGTCCGCGCTCACGCGAACCAATCCAGAGACGGGCGAAGAAGAGACGTCCCGGCTGGATGTCGACGGCATGGTGCGAGATTTGGATCTCTTGATCAAACACTGGAAGTTTGATAAATACCATTTGTTGGGGCATTCCTTTGGAGGAATCTTGCTCTTTGAATACCTCAAGTATTGCCGCGACACAAATTCTTTGGAAGAACTACAAAAATGTCAATCTGCCGTCTTGGCCAGTGTTCCAACTTCCACAGCCATTGTCGAACAAGAAGTCCAACGACTGTGTCGAGAATTGACTGGAAATGACGAAGAAGAGGACGATTCGGATGATGACGGAGTTACCACACTCTCCAAAAAGGTCCCCAAGGCATTTCGTGAACAGCACGAGTGCAGATTGGTACCAATGCCATTTCCCCTTATGGATTCCTACAGTCAAGCAGGGCCGCCGAGACTGAGAGGATTGCAATCGATTGGGGATTACAAGGCATCCTTAGTAGTCGTGTCTGTAGATTCCAAGAACACAGCCTCAGAAGGAGCGCAAGAAGAAGAAGAACCCATTCCCGAAAAACTGCAACAACCAGCGTTGATTCTAAGAGGACAACATGACTTTGTCACGGAAACATGTGTCGAGGGATGGGATGGATTATTCGACCGAGTTCAACACATGACTCTTGCTGGCTGTTCTCACTATGGAATGCTAGAGAATGAAATCCTCTACGGCAGCGTACTATCGTCGTTTCTGGGAGACGCTGACCAGCTCTCATAAATGCTAGCTAAGTGATGTTACAAAAAAAGGAAGGTTGCCATAGACTACCGTAGCTACCACTGGTAGTAAGCAGATTAGCATGATCCTATTGTACGACCCAAACAAGTACCTGGGAAGCCGCGGTGAAACCATTCAATTTCAAACCTAATCCAAGAAAGCCTTCCTCTAGCTAGTGCTTGGTTGAAGCGATTGCAGGGACTGAAACGAGCAACAGTTACTAGTTTTCGCCCTTGCAGATTGATTGGTCTGGCCATGACTTTGATTGCTCGTCACAGCCACGCGCACGAAGGATTTGAGTGCAGGGGCCCCTTCGTTGGATACCGGTATATGGGTGAGCCCTTGTGAGCCCAACTCAAGTGGTTACCGAGTTGCTACTCGAGTCTTTTGCAGCGGGGAGAATGATAGTCAAGCTTCGTCTTGGAATGTGTGAATCCCTTGGCTCCAGCCGTATTGAATTGCAACAACTCCCGAAAATGACATGCTCTGTCAAAGCCCAACCAAGACACAGCCGCATTGAGAATCTCCACATTCTTGGTCCATTCTGCCGAATCCAAGAGATATGCCCGTTCAGGTCCAAACAGTTCGGCGATCCGCTTTAACTTGAGCATTCGATTCCGCAGACTGTTTTCGGAAATCGTTCCCCATTTCGCGGCTTTGAAGGATTCGGATTGTCGTGTAACGTTGGAATTGATATTGACCAAGATTCGAGAACAGGGGAAATTTTCCTTGACAAATTCCACCTTTTCCAACCATTCTTGTTCGGTCTGAGGTTTTCCATCGACGCCACGTTCAAATCGAATGGTTTTGAATCCCACAATGGTGGATTGTTCCTGAAGCTTGTCTGCAAGATGGATTCGATCTGTCGTTAGTAGTAGCTCGGGTGGATTAATGGCTTGAATCATGGCCTGGGCGGCACACGCAAAGGTTTGGTTGGGTATGTGATTGTGTCCCCAAGACGTCCTCTCTTCATTTCCACGATGAAAGGAAGAGTGATTGAAGACCGCCTTGTTGGCATTGAAAATAAAAGTGAGCATATTGTTGTTTTCTCCTGCCATGCGAATCCCTGGCAATTCGTCCAACATCCACGTCAGAGTGGTAGATGCCGATCGGGGTGTGGCAATCACAATGAGGAAGCGTCGTTGACAGGGATGACACAGATCGGTATCTGTGCATTGGGCCGTTGGGCACCAGTCAGGGTGTTTGGTCTTGACTGTACTTTCTTGTTCCTGTTGACTGCCGGCACTGCTAGAACTGCTGGCAGTATCTAGCTGTAGTGCATGGTTGTGATCGCAATCCAGCTCTGGATGTGTTTGTTGCGTGTCGGCAATGTCAGTTGAAGAGGGGATTCCCACGTACAACCCAGGCAGAGCTCCCAGGAGGATACCCAACAACAAAATCTGCAGTCTGGTGATGAGAGTGTGCAATCTGGTATTCCTGCTGCTGGTGATGGTGTCGCCTCTGTGTTGCCTGAGTGAAGAGTCGCCATTGGTCATTGTTGTCGCGGCTGGGTTCTTGCAACGATCGTATGGATAACCAAAGATGATCTTGATTTTCTTCGACAGGGCAGCCCCGAACTTAATCCATTTTTGCTTCAATTCGATTCGATTAGTTGCAGTCCATTACATGCATGGAGAATACGGTAGTGAGGACGTGAGAACCATGAAAGCCCTCTGCGGAATGTGTTGTCGGCCTTCAGAGTGTTCTGACTAATGAGGTACCAAGCAAGTCTTCTTTTGGACTTTGGACTGGACTCGGATCTTGTGGGTTGAAAGGAGCCTGACACTCGAGGAGAGAGGAAAAGAGACAAGGAGGGAAGAGGGGTGTCGTAATCCGCCTTGTTGGCTTAACGCAAAGATTCAGCTTTAACCTTAGCGGTCGAACTCAAAAGATACCGACTTTTTCCAAGAAACGCCACCTCGCCATTCCAGCCAGAGCTTTCTCGGCTTCATCTCCCCGTCATTCATGGCCTCTCTGTCTTTTCCAATACGGTAGTTTTTCTATCCATCTATCTATCTGATCAGTAATGCTACGTCTTGCTAGATCACCCCTGTCACGTCGGGCTGTGGCCACATTTCGGTCTCCGTCGAGTTTTGTACCCTTTGTCGCTAGCACATGTAGAAGATCCTTGTCGAGTTCAGGAGGGACCTGGAATTGGAACAAATTTGCGCATGGCAATGGAACCGATGGAGATGGCAGTGCGGACAAGAAAAATGAAAGTCAAGAAGCCCAAGTTCTCAAGAATTGTGGTGAACTCTACATGTCTTTGATGCCACTCAATGAAAAGGTGTGTACGGTATCTGTGGACACAACAATAGAAAAATGACATCATTGCCCTCACTATTTTCTGTGCTGTCTATTTCATATTATGCAATCCATATTTTCCAATTAGCTTCGTGGTCCATTGGAACAACAGCAACTAACAGCAGACGGGGGCGTAGAAGGAACATTGATTGGCAACAATACGCTCCTCCCCTTTGTCTTTTTGGTGGGAAATCATTCCAGTGGAAAAAGCAGCTTTATCAATTACGTCATGGGCCGAAATGTACAAACCGCAGGAGTGGCACCCACCGATGATTGCTTCACCATCATCACGGCTGGACCCGAAGATCAGGATCAAGATGGACCAGCGTTTATCTATGGCAATCCAGCATTTGGATTCAACAGTCTCAGCCAGTTTGGTCCCACTCTGATCCATCACACACAACTCAAAGTACGAAAGGATATTCGGACAACCGAGTTTATGATGGTAGATTCGCCTGGAATGATCGATAGTCCAGCCAGTATGGGTGGAATGTTACAGCAGGGAAACCCAAAGGACAGCAGTGCCAGTCTCATGGATCGGGGCTATGACTTTCCCGGTACGTCAACTAACTATCAATGCAAAAAGTGCTCTGTTATTTTGGAATGTCTGTCATCATGTTCGATTTGATTCCATCTCATCAATCATCATGGCGATCCCTTGGTTCTCTTGACTATCTTACTTGCAGGAGTGGTACGATGGTTTGCCGAACGAGCCGACATTGTCTTGCTATTCTTTGATCCAGACAAACCAGGGACTACAGGAGAGACTCTTTCCATTCTCTTGCATTCCCTTGGTGGCATGGATCACAAGTTGATGATTGTACTCAACAAAGCAGATCAGTTTGAAAAGGTAATTCTATTCTGTCGCCGTTTACTGTTGTCTCCCAATGCCACATGCATCTACAGTACGAAGTCTCACACACTTACTTACTTGACAGATCCATGACTTTGCCCGTGCGTACGGTTCTTTGTGCTGGAATCTTTCCAAAGTAATCCCTCGAAAGGATCTACCTCGCATTTTTACAATGTGCTTACCAGTAGAGGATGCCATGGAGAAGCTCAACAATACAACAACAACTAGTAACGGAGAAGAAGATATGGAAGGTGATCAATCTGCTCAGACTGCTACTGCTCCTGCATCAGCCGTTCAGGGAGGTCTCTCGGATCTATACGCTACCAAAGATGAAGTTGTAGCAGAAGTAATGAAAGCACCCAAAAGGCGAGTCGACAATGTCATCACCCACCTCTACGATTCCGTCTGTGTTTTGCGAATGCATACTCGGGTCTGTCAAGACCTGAGACAACGGTACAATCGGCATTACTGGGATTGCAAATATCAGGAGCTAGGACTGACCGCTGGAAGTGCTGGGTTGACCGGTGCCATTTGGTACGCCGGGAATGCGGGTCCACTCGCAGCGGCCGCCTCCTCGGGGGCTTGGTCCATGGAGGCCGTCCTGGGATCTGTAGTGGCAGCGTCCATTCTAGGAATTGGAGGATTGACGTGGTACAATGGAGCCAAGCTACGAGCTCATGAGAAAGAACTCATGTCGGTTGAGGGATTGAGCACATCGTTTCAAAACTGTCATCGCCGTGAGATCCGAGAAGGAGACGAATACGTTGCTAGTTTGTGGCAACGTATCCGAGAACCCTTGCAATCGTCATTGGAGCAAATGGGAGGACTGAGCAGAATGCCCTCCTCTCCGTCCATCAACTATGACAACGAAGTGAAGCGTCTGTCCGAAATTTTGGAGCGAGATATCCCGTCACTGCGAAGAATTGTCTCCCCAACCACCAGTGCTTCTAGTAGGTAGTTCAACGTCTATAGTTGTTGGTTTTGAGGAACAATGTAGGGGCCGATCAACCTGAGAACACCGAAGGGAACTGTTCTGAAGAATGTTGGTTCCAACGGCTCCAGCGGAGACAAGACGTCCTCAACATTCGACTAGAAGGGCAGTGGACGGATCAGAAAACTCTCTTCCAGAAGTGCTGTACTGCCTCATCACAGCCAGTGAAGGACAACCCATCGACATGTGGTTGTTCCCAGCCTGTCCAGAGAAAAATCCTTAAATTTGATAGGAACGACGATTTACGGTTCAGAAACCTGACGTCTAGTACAGTTCTATCATGCCCTCGGAATGAGAGGAATACTAAAAAGCGCAAACACGAGCGCCGAAAACTGATGCGGTTGTGGATTGTTGCTCGGATAAAGAATCCGTGAATTCCAGCGCTTGTTGCAGATTTTCTTTCACCGCACGATGATGGTTTCACCAACAAACGGCACCCAAATACTAATACTCGACACCATCCGCCTTTTTAGTTTCCCCCACGCAATTGCAAGACCATGTGAATGGTGGCTCCAGCAGCAATATTGTAGCTTTCCAAAGTTTTGTCGTCAGCTAGCTGTTTTCCTGAGTGGATTAATCGGATCTGATCGACCTGAATTCCCTCCTTTTCTTGAAGGGCCTGTTTGACCACCAACACTTGGTTCTCGGGCTCGAAGTTGAAGGCTTGCTTACGGCCTGTGAGTGTCTTGATGAAGATCTTCTCGCGTGAAAAATCAAGGGCAACAAGAAGGATCAATCCAAATAACCACAGCCATTTTATGAAATAATCAACAGACAAGGAACGAAAAATGACCGGGTGAGATACACTGCGAACAAACAATAGCGGCACCGGCACAGCCAAAGACACCAGCACAAAAACATCATAACGCGAGAACACCAGGAAAATGCCGCCAAGCGGAGGAGACCCAACCCATTCTCAGCCACCTCGAGGTCCAGTTGCGCCTCCGCAGAAATCAATAAAGGCGAATGCCAATACGAATCGAATCAGGGCTCCCTCTCTCAAGGACGAAAGGGCTGTCCGTCCACAAGCTTACCTGCATACTAGCTAGGAGTTTGTCGTGGTAGTAGACGAAGCGTAAAGGGGGCGGCTCAAAAGTGTCTTTGTTGTCGGTGGTTTGCTTTGATTTTGGATGCGAGGCTTCGGCGGGTGGGTTTTGTCCTGAGCTCTCCAGTCGTGAGATCGTACGATTGAGTATAGAAGTGGTGTGCGTCTTTTAAGGTGGTCGCACCCAGGATGTAAGCCGGCCAAAAGCTGTTAACAATATTGGTGCGTGTAAAGGGAATTATCGCGAGTGTATCGCGAGAGAAGACTAACAACAAAAGAATCGACTGCTGCTGATAAAGGCCGACTGTAATCACTGAACGCTGCAGCCTTCAGCCTTCTATACATACAAGAGTGGTTGCTAATAGTGTTGGCGAGGTGTAAGCGGCGAGGTTTGGGTGATGTTTGATGGCCCTGTTATCCTTCTGAATGGGTGGATAACAGCGATCGATTCTTCGATTCGGCTGCTTCCAACCGATAAATCTCGATGGCTGCTGTTAGTATGGCCCTGGAACCACCCACTACTCTCTTCCTTACACTATTAGGCGCTGCTAAATGTATGGTTGTAGGGCCATACAATCAGCAGGCATCGAGAGAATGAGGTCTCTAACACACCCAATACAATTTTCGTCTGATCGCGATTTGGTTTGTTCGTTGCAAACAAGAGGGAATCTCTCTTTCTTTTTTGAAACCCGGTGAGAAGGCCCAAAACGTGTTTTTTGTACTATTTTACTATAGACGCGCAATCCAGTCAGGGTGCCCCAAACCAAAAATGTGAGCATCAAATTTGAAAGACAAAATTCTGGACGCAAAGGAAAACAACGGCTATGTATTCCAATCTTAGCCGTTTCATACCGAACATGTCAATACAATCAGAACATCAACACATCGACACACGAGCGAACATACGAGTGGCTGGGCTACAGTATCGGGTCGTCAACAACAAAGGTATTACATTCTCTCTAGTTTAGATAGCATTGCTACCAGCATCACTATCATCATCAGCATCAAGGGCTTCAACATGGTCTTCCTCATTGTCACCATCCAGTGCATGAAAGGGAATGCACTCCAAATCAGCCAAATCTTTGGTTCCATCCTCTACCATTTGGGCCAAATCTTGAGCTGTTTCCTCTGGGCTTACCTCCTCAAATTCAGCTTCTAGGATGCTTGCTGGCTGGCTACTAGAAGCACTAGCAGCTGGAATAGAAGCTGCAGTTGGAGTGCTGGCAGCCAGCTCTGATAGCAGCTTTCCAGTCAACCTATCGAACAGCAAAGCAGCCTTGGAATCGCCTGTCTTGAGGAACTTCTTGGATTTGGTCGAAACATGCCCCTTCTTACCGCAGAACGGGCAAAACTTGCCTTTGCTAGTTGTCGTATTGTTCGTTTTCCTCTTCTTTGCAGGCCGTTTTGCGGCATTCTCGGCATCGATCCGTGCGGCCTCAGCAGGAAGCTGCTCTTGCGGAAGATCCAGGTTCATGCCCGGGCGGTAGCATTTGTGTCGTTTTGCCCAAGCCTTCTTCGTGGCTATCGTTTCCAACCGGATCCTCTCGTTCTTCTTTTCCGCCCGGTACTGCTTGTACTCCGGAGTCTTGAGCCGGTCCAATCGTTTCTGTCGTTGGTTCTGCCTGACGGTGAGGTAATGCTCGACATGGGTTGTCATGTCAATTCCTAGCTTGAGGAAAAGACGGTTGAAAAACTCGACATATCCGAGGGAGACGATGCCGATGGCAAAGGCAAGACGATTGGCCAGCGAACAGGACCCGGAAAAGACTTTGTTCTTGGGTGCGAACCAGGTACAAACACTGTTGAATGACTCGTTTGCATTTGTGTCCAAGCCGTGGGCAATCTCTCTCAGTCGCCCAAGCTCACAGTAGCGCCCCATTTTCTTCCGTAGCAGTTCGTAAAGTTCCGCATCATCTTTCTTGTCGCGGTAGTATTTCTTGCTAGCAAGTTGCTCAGCTGCCGTTGCCTTTTTCCGAGCGCACCAAGCACCGCATTTGTCGTGGGCATCAAAGTGGTGCTCCAAACAGGCCCAGGCGACATCCACATACTCAGATTCATCGCGGTCTTTGAGTGTGCGAGCCATATAGCCGTAGTTCTTGCCAAGTCGAATGGAATCCAACCTCGTCATTGTCTTCTTGTCGGCTACCTTGGCCAAATCCAAACGAATGAGTTCCCCGGTCAACTGTTTGCGGCGGTGGTTGGGATCGGCACAAAACTTTGGCTCGGGAATATGGCCGGGTAGTTTCCCTTTGTCAGGACGGTCTTGTAGCTCACCCTTATTCTTTCCCTTCGTCTTGGGCACCTGCGGTAGAACGGTAGTGTTGTTGTTGGTTAGGTAGTCTTTGTTCGACCACTTCAAATCCGCCCGAATGGACGAGTCGTCATCACAGCAAAGAAGCTCCACAATAATGCCTTTATTGTCGTATAGGTCGATTACAATTTCCAAAGCCAATGCCGCCTCCATCGCACCTGACGAGTCGGTTGGATCATGGTTGCGGGGACAATATGCATGCTCCGGATAATCAGGACGGGTATCGGCGTCAGGGTGAAGCTTTTCGTGCCGTTCACACTTGTTGCACTTCTTGCTCTTTTGACCAAAAGCAATAACCTTTCGGGTCGCGGCACCGACAAGACTGCCATGTCCGGATTATGAATTGTACAAAAGACCCGATCCTTTCTGCTGCCAAGCGCCATCATACGAGCCCTTCAATTTTATTTTGACGGGATGGTCTTTGTGCTGCTCAGGTATAGATGTCTTCCAAGCTAAGTAACGTTCCTCCGTGGTTGATCGTCTCACTTCCTCGTCCAGACTTTCCATCAGGATTTCGTCCCTCAATTCCCGCAAGATGGGGCCAATCCTTTGCTCTATCGTGGGAAAGCTTTTGCCCATCGTGGTATCATTCGGTAGCCCCATCAAACCAAGCATTTTGCCGCATTCGGTAGCACCGTCTCCATTCGCTATCATCCCAAGGACGAGCAACAGATTAAGTTGGTAATTCGTCAGCCTTTCGTACTTGTCGTCAGTATGCATTGTTGTCTTTGCGGGAGTGGGTAATTCGTAGACGTAATCACATTCTTCGTTGGCACATCTGAGTCCAACTTGTGACACAATGCCGCAGTTGTGGATGAACATTATCAATGGCATGGGCTTGTCGTCTAATTCGCAATGAGGGCATTTGGCAAAATCGGATACCAGCTTTTCGACTTGGCTCGTCTCCAACAGGATGCGTCCGCTGGCTTTCGTATTGAATTCAGTGACGGTGAGTTCGTTATCTTCTTCTTCTGTGGTTGCCTCTTCCGTGGTGGTGTCTTCCGTGGCTTCCTCATTATCACTGTCGTCAACAAAAAGGATCCTCTTCTTGTGCTTGTTGGTGCCACTATTGCCATTTCTAGTTGATCTCCCAGTGCTGACACAAGAATCATTGATGCCAGCTAGATTGTTCCAACCATTTCCACTGGCAGAAAGCTTGGCTTGTTCAATGGAAGCGGATGGCTTCCAGTAGCCAGGTACAGGTGTCGTTGACTCTGCCATTACACCACGAAAATGAGGCTTGGTTGCTTCGCGCAGGTTTATTGCCTTTGTTGCCCAATGCGTCGAGAATTGGATCTTCCAAAGATTGAGCGGGACAAAAACCCATGAAAATCTCGACGTGCGCGATAGACTGAAAGAATTATATGCTTAGGGTGCACCAACGTGCTCAATTTTGGCTCCAAGCTAGAATTTGGCGGTCGAGCAATATTACGAAAAGCGAAATTCCAGATTCCGTACAATTGCGAAAGATATGCGAACAATCGTATGTTTCGTACGTCATTATTATTAGCAGACTTTAGCTGGCTTACATCCTGGGTGCGACCACCTTAATTTAAGAAATAAATGAAATCAAGCCACAGACGGAACTGTAAAAGATTGGAATGCAGATGCTATTGATTGTGACGGGGGCGTCGAAAGGTCTGGGAAAGGCCATAACGACTGGCTTTTGCTGTATGGACTCATCAGAGCAGCAGCGACAGCAACTGGATCGACTGCATGTTGTCCTGGCGGCCCGATCGGCAAATTTGTTGGAAGAGCTGGGTCGAACCATCATGCATCACAATGAGTCCACCAAGGTTCGAGTGACGCTTTCCTGCTTTGCCGTGGATTTGTCCGATTTGGATCAACTGGACTCCCACTTTGATCGCATGTTCCAAGAAGTCAATCTCTCTGGCTTTGATCGCGTCGTCTTTGTCAACAATGCCGGGTCTCTGGGATATCTGGGTCCCTGCTCGTCCAGTCCATCCTTGATGGGCATGAAAGCCACCATTGAGTTTAATGTCACGTCTGCTCTGTGGCTGTCCAGTCGATTTGCACAGCTCGTACAGGAAAATTCGAAAGACACGCAAAAAGTAACACTCATCAACATTTCCAGCTTGTTGGCCGTCGAGGCATTTCCCACCATGGGAATATACGCGGCAGGCAAGGCTGCTAGAGACAATTATCATGCCACCATGGCCAAGGAAATGCCTCGCATAAAAGTACTCAACTATGCACCAGGGCCCCTGGAAACTGACATGGTCAAAGAGATTCGAGCAGCGCCCAAGTTAGACAAGAGCCTCAAGCCTGCTTTTGACAAGAAATTGATTGATCCACATGATTCCGCCAAAAAGCTGGTCAACTTGGTCTTCTCAGACAAGTTCGAGTCGGGATCACATGTGGACTATTATGATATTTCATCCTAGTATTTCGCTTCTTTGCAATCTACCATTCCTATCTCGATCAATTCAATTCAACTCTATTCAATCATTCATGCGTGGTTGTCAGTGAGAATACTTTCATTCAGAGTTTCGTAACCTGCTTGAAAACATACATCATCAAATCATCAACATGTTTGCCTCTCCCAATCAACAACAAGAAGTTACTTCCTCGATAACCTACGGTATTGTCCAGCAATAGGCAAGTGCAACTGCAACTGCTCATCTAACAGATCTGGTCCATGATGAAGGTTTTACCTTTCGTAGGAGAAGAAGCAGAAACAAATGAGAACCATTGTTCGTTGGTACCACTATTGGAAGATTCCACTGCAGCAAACCTCCATGCCACCCTCCGATGCATGGGAGGACGATCCTTCCAAGAGCAATCATACTGTTATTGTGGACGGTCTTTTACGGTTCCTGTTCGGCTAGCTGATGTTGATTTCTTGGGAAATCACCACCTACCTCTACAGTACGCTCCGGGAGCAGATGGAAAAACTGGGGTAGGGAATCATAGACAAAAGGTCTCGATTTGCCTCGTTTCAATGGCGCCATCACCATGGTGGACCCACACCCTGCTTGCCACACGAGTGCGTGGCAAAGTCCGGAGCAGCGATGGTGGGCAAGGGGAAGGAGACTCCTGGTGGCGGAGAGCAGACAAAAATCCTACACTAGTCTACTGAAATACAACCACACCTTCAAGGTTTCTGGCAGTTACGTCTTTCTTTTTCTTCAGTTGTTGCTGCCAGTATTTTCAATGCATTGCTTGGCCGTGATACCTATACTTTTCTTTAAAGGCACTGACCATGATACATGTAGATATATACTTTTCTTCCCTTCATCTCTTCAGTTGCCGTCTTTACCAATGTCTTTCATAGTGCGCACAGGCTTGCGCTTGATACCTCGCTTTTCAAATTCAGTCCTGACCTGACGAGCATTGCAGATACCACTAACTTTTGGAAAGTCTGAACCTCACCCTGGTAGTGTGGCCGGGAAGAGGTAGAGGTCTAGGCAGGCATGAGGCCTGGAGTTGGTCCAGTTGTGGAACCAGGAGTGGGGCCTGGAGATGGACCATTGATGGGTCTAGGTGGTCCAGGTGGTCCAGGTGGTCCAGGTGTGGGGCTTGGATATTATGGTCTAGCCGCCGTACCCTGGATGCTTCCTGGCTACCGATAGCTACAAACGGGTACATAAAGTGCAAGTTGATACATGCTTGGTTTGTGCAATTACGCTGGTTGTGTTTTATGTAATATGTCGGTTTGATCAGGGGGCCTCTTCCACAGCTCTTGCGGGTGCTTCCTCCAACTTCCCACTGGCGCCAATCTCACTGGGAGACGACCGAGTGGCAGAAGATTGCTGACTGGCTTCCATATCCCTCCTGCCAAACTTGGCAATGTACTCCTTTACAACTTCTTGCCCTTTGTTTTCCCACTCCTTTCTATTTGTCTCCGCACTAAATTGCAATACAAACACCTTTAATCAGCCACTCACAGCAACAGCCTTGCCATGCCCCCATCTCAAATTGATCCTGGAAGAAACTTACTAGTTCAAATACTCGTCACTCGAGACACCAAACACACCACAGTTCTTCAGCTTCTTCGCAAGAGGGATGATATAAAAGTCAAAAAAGCCAATTTCGCCCTTGTACCAAAATTCTTGAGTGGATGGATGCAAGGGAACATGTGAGAATGCAATCTGCCTGTACACAACCAATCCCAACATGCACATGCGACTATCTGCACTTGCCTGTTGGGTCCTTATCAGCGCGCCCTTCCAAGTACGCATTGTACATCTCTTCAAAGAATCGTTCATTCCACTTTCTGTGAAATCACGGCACACGAATCGAAAGAGTAAGACACCACTCTACTAAGGATATTCCAAGAGTACAAGACCCACAAACCGCTCACCTGTAAATGTGCCAGTGTTGCATCTGAAAGTGATAACCAGCAGGAAGATGACAAGTGAGTCCCAACAAGTACGTGGCAGGGTGTATCCTCTGCTGTCTGGCACACTTACTGTGTGAGCAACATCCGATGCTTGAATTAAGTGCTCAATCTAGTGGAGGGATGGTAGAACTGTGTATTGAGAAATCGAAATGTTTGTCCATAAAACTTGAATCGTGAGTTGCACTTACAACGATTGTTGCCTTCCTGTTCACATCGTCACGAATATCTTGCGGGCTCTCCAACACCTTGTCATCACTGAACGCTTTGTCCCAGCGTCCATTCCTAAGATCCTTGAGCTCTTTGTCGACAATATCCGTGGCCATGACGACGTTGACGATCAGCTGTCTGAACCGCTTCTTTTCTGCCTTGGTGGCACAAATGGTTGATCGTAGTTCCTTGTATCGGTCGTCCATCAGCACCTCCCAGAACAAATCAACAGAATTCTACGGGCAGATCAAGATCAAAAGAATGTGAGCTTGGGAGGATGAAATGCACATCCATCGTGCTCATAGCACATACCTGTTCAGCTACACTCTTGTTCTTGTACAGGGCAGCCAAATTGGTCCCTTCCTTCACAAGTGTTGCATTGGGGACACCTGGATGGTCAAGGTCATGTATCAGGGCACTTAGCACAACCGCAAACTGAGTCAAAGGGTCACTCGTAATGCTGAGAACAAAAGTAACATGGCAACGATACATTTTCAGTGAGAGATTTCAGGGTGGTAGGTCTTTCATATCTTGTCCTGCATAGACGTACCCATACGTGTGATCCTTTTTTTAGGGGGGGGGGCACGGTGGGGGGAGATGGGGAGGCAAGCAAGCAGTGCAACGAGAAAGACGACCAGCATCCAGTTGGGTTCGGTGAAGAGGTTTAGGAATCGAATGGACTGGCAAAGAATGCCCCACGAAGTGAACGTACATGCATGTTCTTCACTAGCTGGTCACCCGAACTTGCCAAATCAACCACTGCATCAGGGGCCACAATGCGGCTGAAGGAAAACGAAGATCCGACCTGAGAAGGACTGGAACACAAGCAACTAGATTTTGCAAGACGACAGCACTCACCTCAGCAGCTTCACAACAGACATTGTAACATGGGAGGCGTGCTACGATGAGGGGGGCGAGAGTCAAGGAAACCTTGTGAGTATCCCACGCTGCCAATGCACCCAATTTTGAAGCAGAGCTTGGTATTGGCTTACTTCAAAGTTGTGGAATGGATTATAGCTGTTGTCATGGAGAGAACGAGGATTGAGAAACGAAATCTGCCGACAACGTGGGCCAAGCTGTGCGAAAGCCGGTCGAGGTTACTCACCGATACATGGATGCAATCTCCGAGACAAATGCAAGAAGTTGGTCCTTCACTTCGTTTGACAGATTGATATTGAATGGGTCTTCTTGACGTCGCGCGGCCTCCGCGTCAAAGGTCGGAAGATGTATGATCTCTGCTACCTCTTCCAAAACTGTCGTTCGGACTTCACGACGATCAAAATCAATGTCAGAGCTATCCTCGGAAGTGTCGGACGGTACCGTTGTGGGCTTTGTGTCGTCAGTTCCACCGTCGGTGCCAGTTGTGTGATCCTCTGCTGCTGTTTCGCCGCTTGAATCCGCCTCGATTCGTCCCAGTTCCTCTACGGCATTCCTCCTCGCCATTATTTGTTTCAGTAGACGAGAAAGAACCTCAGCGTTCCACCGCACCAAACGAGAAGTCTTTTTAGAGTTGATTGCCACCTGCCGCTTTGACTTCGAAGCTGATGCTCGCCTCATGATGGAAGCTCGTTGGCTGCTGGCATCCATCATAACTGCAACTCCATCTTGTCCAGAACTGTTGTTCATCATGTTCATGCTATTTTTTCGCATGTTCATGCTATTATTTCGGCTCCCAGGTGGTGACACCATGCCCAAACTGAGTTTTCGTTTAGAAATTGCTTTCGCCAGATTCCTTTGGCTTTTCTGTACTTCGCCTACAGTATCTGCCATCATTAAATTTCTTCGACTCTTCATGGTTGCAAGTGCGGGAGTGATATCTGGAACGTCTACCATGTGGACACTAGCAGATAGGCGTTTATTCACGGCGCGTCCTGTCTGAAGCCAATACGTTTGCATTTTGCCTAGTATTTGAAACGGGGAACAATGTATCGTGTTTAGTTAGTTGTACATGTACCAGTGGGTATGGTTCTAATAGCACCAACAGAAAGAGCGTACCTTTGCCTTTAGCTTCCACCAAATCATCCCTTTTCTTGCACCATTTCTTTCCTGCTTCATGCAAGATTCTTGCTGTATCTTGAGACATGTGAATCTTGTTGGGAGCGCCGTTGCTCTCCATACGGGCAGCTGTGTTAACTGTCACGACAGAGAATTCGAGAAGGTAAGAATCCTGTTGGGCAGGAAGACTTTGACGTCTACTAAGTCCGGGGAGTGCGTACCTGTATCGCCGAACAACTAACGAGAACAAGTTTCGAGTGATTCCAGGAAAGCAGCAATCAGGGCGGATCTCATGCATCAAAGCAAAACTGTGAAGTGTGGATCAAGGCAACATACCTGAAAGCGACTTTTTTCACCCTAGATACAATGGGGAAAGCGAATGACAATCAGAGGCAAGCATTTCATGGTCACAAAGAGACAAAGCTGAACGGCCTACCCGAAGCACTCCAGCAGTAACTGCGTTCGAGAGAAAGACACGAGCGATTCGCCATTAGATGAGATGCGAAGAGTCTTGCTGCGGCATCAACTGACTACGGATCTTACCAGCTCCAGAATGAAGACCAATCCTCAAACAGAGATCGCCGGTATCAGGGCCCTGGAGCAAACACGGCAATAATATTAGCCACGGAGAGGATGGATGCCGAACGAAGCACGAAGCAGCACGAAGTGCGCAAACCTACCAAAATTACTGACACGAAAGGTGGCAACAGACATTGGTGAGCAATTCTCCTCGGTACCATGGTAATTCAAAACGAACAGAAGCGCATCTCACATTCTAGCCGCTGACACAGATCCTTCATCTTTGTCAAGATGTCACGAGCAAACCTGGAGTTGCAGGAAGAGAAGCGTCAGGGCTGCAACACCACGCATTCTGGCTGAGCGACAGTAGCAAAGCTCTATTTACCTTGCCATCACAACGGCATGATCAGGGCGGGGGTCTGTGGCATTTCGAAGGAAGTCGTAAGCATCGAGATAAACTGGAAGGCGAGAGCTGCAGCACCTGCGGGCTATAACATACCGGGAAGTCCCTATCAAAATTCATGGCAGTATGTTGCCATAGTTAGAAAATGCCTCAGGCACACACACAGTTCAACGATTCTTTTGTTCGCTTTATGATACTCACCGTAACGGCTACGTAGCAATCTCCCTGTATTGATAGATGGATGGGTCAGCATACTTTTTGCTTCCTCCCAAAACAAGCACGAAGACTACTTACAATCTGATACGCCAATGACAGCAAATTGCAGGAACAATGGTGAGTTGGTCGGTGCGACTACAGCTTTTGGTGAGCCCCAAGCGAAGCTTACGGTTTCGACCTTGAACACCCGACGACGATTTGCAAGTTCATCAAAATGATGGTACAACGTCTCCAAAAGCTGGAAGACCTGCGTGGGTTCTCGGACTGAACTCCAGGCTGTGAAACCAACAATGTCGGCAAACAGGACAGTGGCAGCTGGAAACAAGTCCGCAATTGGCTTGCTAGTTATTCTTGGTCCTCCTTGCTCTTCGTCAAATCCATCGGCGGATTCCCCTTGACTACTCGCTTTGCTCGTTCTGTTGTTGACCCCATCGCCTTCGTTGAGGAAATCTTTCAATTGATTCTTCGCGACTACTCCAAAGGGGCCCGCCGACGCTGTCGCATTCGATTCGTGACTTTTTTTCTTCCGGCCAAGACGTCGCTTTCGATTTGCTTTTCGTGCACGCCGATATTCTTCGTATTCTGCTTGAGCTTGTTCTTCGGCCTCTTTCATGATACGATCGCGGACGTTGCTATATTAATCGAGGACACAATCGATGAATTGAAACGAATGAAGAGGGGGAAAAACGCACAGCACTGACAGATGCGGACAAGTTCTTACCTTGGGAATAGGTTCGTAACAATGGCATTCGAACGGATGGCAGTATCCATGACAGCATTTTGACGAAGCTGGATGACTGTTTTTGCGTGACACAGAGAGAAGTGAGATGACGACACCTTTGCACCATTTGTTGGTTGGCCATGTTTACTTACGATAATCGTACGAAAGAAAAATCATTGTAGCAATGCAAAAGATGGCCACCACAGCAAACGCATACAACCAAGAGTTGACGGTTGAGGGATTGTAGTTCGTTTGATACAGCTCCTCACTGGGATAGGCTCTCAGTTGATAATGTCCGAAGGGACACGTCATGTTGGGTGATTGTCGTTGCTGATGATTCGTTGGAACAATAAAATCCATCGTTTCCACCATATCTTCGTAAACAGCCTCATGAAGATCACCATACCCCATAAACGATGCCTTTTTCCCATCAACCCTGTACGTGAACGTGTGATGAATCTGATCATCCGTCGGTTGAGGTGTCGTCAGACCTGCACAAGGTTCCGTGGCTATCCATTCCATGACGACATGGAGTCCTCGAATGTCCGGATTGGCCACGGCTCGGTCCAAGTAAGCATGCCAGGGCACCACCCCCTGCAAGATTCCCACAATAGGAGGTTCCGATGTTACCACCGCGTCTTCCTGCTGCAAGGAGGCATCACTCGAAATCACCGTACTGGTTGTCGCAGCGGCTTCAGTGCTGCCGGAATGTGTTACAGTTTCAAAAATGGGCTGCAAAAAGACACTCACAGGTTGTTGTTGCGTTGTCGGATCGGCATCTAGGGCTGACGCAGGAGGAATTGCTCCTTTCCAGAACAAGTCGACCTCCGGAAACGCCGGTGTCAGTACAACTTGTCGTGTTTGCATGACCCTCTCCAAGGCATTGGCCAAGACGGTTTGATTGAGCATGTCAAAATTGATAATTGTTGCATTGTACAGAGGGGCGGGTGCCAGTTGCCAAACGGGAATCACCTGTGGGACCGACGGTGGCACGGAAAGCTTGACGCCATCGTCTGCATAATGATACACATAGTCTGTGACAGCTGGATATGTGTTGGGTGATTCTGGCATGAGCATTGGTTGTTGTTTGTCTCTGTTGATTGTGGCAACGAGTGCCCCGGTTTGTTGTTGGAATGGCCTAGCCGCGTCCATCCATACTTGACTGGCCTGAACGGAATAGTTTTCCCACTCGGTAATGTTGGTGCCCTGGACGATGGGTGACATTCCCAGCCCAACCGCATGAGAAAGCTGATGGGTATTGAGAGCTCTGGCGTTCCAATTTGGCATTGTCATGAAAGGCCAGGTTTCATTGTGTTCCGTGGCATAGGATGTCACTCCTGACGCCAGGGATCGAAAGGTAGTTTCCATGGTGCTCGTTCTAACGTTGACCCGATAGAGCATTTCCTTTGCTAGATTTTCAAACTGTGATGATGATGATATTTCGGCAAATTGTTTGGTGAGCGATTCGATTGAAATATTCAATTCGATTCCAGAAGAACAACGCAAGAGACACAGAAATACATGTAGAGACAGGGAAAACTCACTCCAAATGAAAAGTCCAGTTCTCGCTCTTGTGCTAAAAAGACATAGGTCATGCCCACAACGACAGAACAAATGGCCAATAGGACGAGCATGATGATGTATTTGGAGCGCTGCACTGCTTTGTCTCCTTCATTGTGCAATTTGACCATACTCTTTGAAAGACCACTTGTTCCCATGGTGGACATGTGCCGAGATTGCCTTCGTCCACTAGTCCCCATAAAGTCGTCGTCTCCGCCACCACTACTGCTGGACATGCTCTGGAAGGAATCTTCGTCGGAATCATCTCCACTTTCTTCGCCAACTTCTGCCATTTGGTCGTTGGTCCTCATTTCTTTGCTTCCAAATGGCAGAGCACGCCCCAACGCACTGTTCCGTATACTGTTGCGAATGACATGGCTACCGCGTCGAATAGATGGTTGCATCATTATTGGGTTCGGACTGAAACTGAAATTGGATGGATCGAGTTCTGGAATTCTACTTTGAAGAAATCAAAAGTGAGAAAGCAAAAAACAGGCACAATTATCTCTACTCGACCGAGTGATTGAATCTTTCGATTCTGTCAACGTCAACTGTCGATAGAAGCGTATTGTACCGGTACCGGTACGATGCGTCGACCCGAATTCGCAGTTCTCTAAGAAAAAGGAACTCGCTTTGATCAGCCAAACCTACGGCCCAGCTACGAAAACACTATCGAAGCAAGCAAACTCTTAGGCATTCCTACTCTTCACTCACCCAATATCTCTTTGTTTGGTTTTGCCTGTTAGTTGCTCTAATAGCTAGTAGATGTATCGTCGGTCTGGAACAACTTTTGCCGTTGCACTTCCTTTCGTCTTTCGATGTGTCAATTCGTTGCCACCAACCTTCCCTTGAGAGGTCATGTTACAAAGAAAAGAGTTAAGGAGTGACGCATATAGTCATCTCTCGCGCTGAGTTCTCATCTTCACTGTCTTATTTCAAGCCATCTTGATTACACCAGATTTGTCTTGCCTGAGCCTCGTCTCTTTGGATCACGGCTACCAGCACCAGTAGCTACAGGCTGAATCTGAACTATCGAGACAAACGCAAGCCCGCTCCCGGTACGACATTCGAATGCGAACTGGAACGTCCTGGAGCGTTCCGTGAAAAGACTTAGAGGACCAGAATAACCTCATCCCTAACCTCAACTGACATCACTCGGATCGTTCGATCGATCTAAGCCACTCGTATGTTCATTATTTCGTATTTCGATATCTTTACTCTCTTGACTCTATCAAGATGATGCTATCTCCTCTATAGCGGCTACTCCTCTTAACAAAGGCTAATACTCACCACAATGACAGGCTCCTCTTGTTTGGTTGATAGTGGCAGTGGCAGCCGTTCGATCGTTCGACGGATTTGACGATTGATCGATGACTTCTTTCTTCTTCCACGGAGCAGCGACCATGACGCCTCCTCTTCCACGGAACGACGACACCTCTATGGCAACAACAAGCAACTACTATAATAACAAGCGATGGCAACATGCAAGCATCTGTTCGACGGATCAATTTGGTCTTCGTGTCGATCTTTCGGTCTTTGAGCCGATCCACCTTTCTTCCAGCGACCGACCACACTGTCACTCTTCTGGCAGACCCACAACAAGGAACAAGGCTCCTGCTCTAGTGATACTACAAAAGGAACAAGCGGCATCTACTCTACTCCGTATCGACTGGTTGACCGACAACAAACAGGTGCACAGGAAATCTGCACCATTTTGTGGTCATTTAGTTTTCAATTCTCCTTTGAAACTTAGAATTTGGTGCTCCAGTCTTCATGCAAAGCCACCCATTCCTCGACTAGATTCTACAGTGCAGATTGAGTGCTGAGAGTGAGGACAGGAGCACCTTTCCCATGGAGAAATGCATGGCAAAATGACAACAAAATGCAATCCAAGCCTGGTTTTTTATAGAGGCTCCAAGACAAACCTTGGAGATAGCTAATGCTTTTCAAGGGGAGTATCTGTTAGTGTGTTGGGGAGCTAGTCCTCTGAAAGCATTAGCTATCTCAATGTATTGGTAAAGCTAATAGCCATTTGGTCAACACTGTTGCCATGGTGATAAAATTCATTTTATTTTCTTCAATCTTTTCTTTTTGTGATCCTCTGAGTTCAAAGCAGGATTCGCGAAATGACCCCTTCTGGGTTCCCATTTCCGAAAATTGAAAAATAACCATAAAAAACGCTCACATTTTGACACCTGTCAGCGGTAAATAAAGTCATCCTGTACATGTACAGTGTACAGTTACGGTACGGTACGATACCTGGTACTCGATTGTGGAAGACCCAGGTTCGGACCAAGCAGCTTTGGCATACTGTAGTGATACCACATCACAACTACTTTCACCCACTGTCGTTCAGCCGTAGACTCTCCAAGCCCTGGTACATGTGGCTTTGTACTCTTTTTCTCACAGTAAAATATGCAGAAATTCCGCCTCACATTTTGGATTCAAATCCACACTCTAGGTTTTCGACTGTACCGACGGTACCTCGACCTGGAGTTAACAAGCAACAACACCAACAACAAAAAGCCTGCTGCTGTCGAGGTCGAGATAACAAGGTCCTGATTGAAGGTAGAAGACCGATGCAGAGGCAACCTCCATCAATATCCATAGAACATCCTCCCCGAGCCGGTCCTGTAAATTCAGACGACAATCATGCCTACCGCTGAAGAGATAGAGCGAGCTTTTGTTGTTGTGGCGACAAATGAGTGTGTTAAAGGAGAGTGGATTCCAATGAGTTATTGGGTCCACAAGATAACCAGGGCATTCAACAATGAAGAAGCACTTACCGTGAAAGCTCTCAAAGGTGCTCTGCTCGAAAGGCATGCAATTCGAAGAGAGTTTTTGAGTCAGGAAGACCAGCTTCGATATGGAAGCATCACTTACATTAACTTTGATCAGAGGAAGATAAAGATTGGAACCAACAGGAAGAACATTGCCTTCCTCTGTGTTTCATTTGAGGGTATCAAAACTGAAGATCTCACACGATGGAATCAAACCGAAATGCACGCCTTGTTGGCTGGTAGGTGGGAAACCTACTGTAGGAGGAAGAGCTTCCTCCTCAACACTCTTGTTGTTGATACGAAGCAGCCCACGCGAGCAGCACCGGCAACTGTAACACCAACCAACGAAGATCCCCCAAGGACGGCAAAGAATGATATAAAGCACGAGAGTAATAGAGACATTTGGGACTTGCTAGAGACTATTATTGATCCGGAGCAACTTGATAATCCAAAGCTACTTAAATTCGACATCGACTTAGGTAACTTTAGATCTAAGATACAGGAAATGGGTAGAGGCCTGCAGAAGAAGGCAAATGAAGAAAGAAACAAGCTGTTTGCCGGCAACGACGATGACTTGACCAACAGAATCAACCTGGGAAAATACTCACCTTTCCTTGATAAACATTGCTGTCCACTGCGCCGATCCTCGATCCAGAGCTTTTTGCATATCGCACTTCAAATCAATGAAGAATTACCGTCAGCCAGCATCCTTCAGCTGGAGAAGTACGGTGGAAGCAGGGGACTTGGTCTGCATCTGGTTCCCGTCATTCCAGCCAATTCGCCACAGTCTTTTATTAAGAATGCGAGGAAGTACTTGCCGACGGTGTACGGGGCCATGGTCTACGGAGATAGTTTCCCAAGGAGAGCCCTCTGCTTCCACCTAACCAAATTGCATCAAGAGCACGAGCCAGAAGCCTTTGAGGATATCATTCAAACCTCAAATATTCGAGTGCCAAAGATGGATCCACACCGGCAGATTGCTATGTGCCAGCAACTCAATTTGACCTATGAAAATGTAAGAGGCATGAGAGCTTTCTTTATGGAAGAAGGATGCAATCCTCTCAACCCAGAGTGGAAAATGAGGCAACTCGAGGCAAAGGTCGCCGTCCAGCCTACCTTGCTCAAGTTTCGTGAAGAGAAGACCAATCGAACTGGTTGGGTTCGGTCGGCTGAGGAGGTTATCAGGAAGGAAATCAAGTCGGAGGCCACACTAGCCGATGATTGCGTCCATGTTGTTCTTTCTGCGGACCACGGCCAAGGAGCGTTTCGTGTTCATATTATCAATCCTTTTCATTGCAGGCAAAAGAGTCCGTAAAGAATCTCATGAACTGATCGGAATGATCAACTGCCGGAAAGACACGAGGGAAGTGCTTCTATCGAGCGGAATCTCACAGGCCGTCAACGAATCATTGAAGAAACTCATGGATCATCCTGGCGGCCTTCCAATCGAGCTCTATATTACTGGAGACTTAGCCTTTTACGCTCTTGCTCTTGGCAAGGAGAATATGTCGGGCCAACACTGCTGGGAGTGTCAGTTGATGCGAACTCAATTCCAAACGGATCCTACAAAGAAAGGCAGAGCATGGACACTGAGGCTGATGAGGAAAAGATACAACAAACTAGAGAAGAAAGAACTGAAGCGCACAAATCCGATCCAGCAGAAGGGCATCAAGACCTTACCTCTCTTTGATTGCATCGAGCCAACAAACTACCTGCCGCCACCGCTCCACTCTGTTGTTCTATTAGTCAACACTCCATATGATTACCTGCAGAAGATTGTTTGGTATCGACTTGAGAATGTGCCTGTGAATTTGATGGAAGCCAGATTTGCCAAAGCGGATGCCGAACTCGAGGTTGGTCGGCTGTGGAAGGACTTGGTTGATGCGGAGGAACACTGGAATGAAATGTACAACGTGATGACGGAGCTTGTGGGGAATCCAGACGTCCAATTTGAAGATACCGAGCATCAGCAAGACTACATTCGGCACGAAGAACACCTCAACCTGGCAAAGGCTTGGTTTGAAGAAGCACACAAGGCGCACTCGAAAGCTTCCGACACACTGAAAGCAAAAAAGAAAGCGTTAAAAAAGTTAGAGGACAACAAGAAGGAATACGGCCGTACGGCTCAAAGCCTGTGGATGGTCATCCAAAGGAAACTTGACAAGGATTACAATGTGCACATATCCTCTTACCATGGAGGAGCAATGGAAGGAAATGAGTGTAGAAGGTTGCTCCGGGAAGCAGTGCCAATAATGGACGACATACAACGACTCTTGTTGGAGCATCTGACAAGCTTGTCCGAAGAGGAGCGGAGCCAGTTCAAAGCCGATCCTGCCGAAGTGGAGCTCTTTTGCGAAGGATTCAAAAGGCTCTTCCAATACATGGACGTGATAGCCCATTACTGTTACCAACCGTACGGAAGCATGAGTGATGAGGACGTTGTCGACGCTCACAAGGCAATCGATTTGGCAACCGCCTTGTGGCTTCGATTGATGCCGACCATTCCAATGAAAGTACACTCATGGCAACATCTCAAAGAGGCATTGGAGAGACTCAGAGGCATGAAGAGCCATATGGAGGAAGTCATGGAGAGGTGCCACCAACAAGGCAAGCGCGACAACACAAGGCTGAGGTGCTATCGCGATGATTTCAAAAAGGCTCTCAATATCCTCCGGCATGCTGCCACCGGCAAGAAGAAGGAAGTCCAGCAGAAGCTAGAGGAGACCTTGGAAGCAAAGAAGCAGAGAGGCCGCAAGAGGAAGAAGTCGGAGCTTGACCAGGAGATTGCCAAAGAGCGTCGGTCAGTGTATCTCAAATCAATCACATCGTTGCCTCCTTTGGAGAAGGAATACCCAAGGCTGCCAGAGTTACTGAAGCTTTATCGTAGTGGGCAACCACAACAACAAGGACAAGAGGAAGAGGAGGATGTGCCTGAAGAGGAAGAAGCGACGGATTGAATGCCATCGTCGAGGAGTGAGGAGTGAGGAGTTTATCGAGGAGTGAGGAGTTTATCATAACACGGAGAGGAGGTGCGAGCCACAAAACGGAGGAATAAATAAATAAATAGGAATAAATAAATAAATACTGACGTACGTGTTAACTTCAACCCTAACCTCGAATATATTCGTTGAGACCGATTCGAACGGTATTGATGGATTTAAGGGGCAAAATTCCTGTAGTTTCCACGAAAGCTGAGACCTCTATCCTTTTGAACGACAGTGACATCCAGCCCATCGAGGTATTGGATTTACGGTTTAGTTTAGCTTGGTTTCGGTCTATACCGTACCAGCTCCTATGTGTCTATATTCGAAATCACCACAAACAGGGTACCCTTGCTTTTCTCACAGCCTACCCGGCTTGTATCTTTTGCCATCCCCAGCTTGCTCCACTGATGAAGCAAACAGCGAAATTCCTAAGCTCAGAATTTGGAAATCAGCAAGCAACGGTATACCCCATGGATAAACATCCAATGGTAGATTCGTCGTAGATTAACTCTTACTAGTGTCTACACACATCTCACACAACATCACACATCTCACACAGCACTCAACGTACACACACCTACACACACACACACACAAGATAAAGTTCAAAAGGCCCTCAGCTTGCTAGCTGGTAGTTGAGGGCAATGTGATTTATATATTCGCCTATTTGGTAGATATGTATGGTAACCAAATCAACATAGAAAGATTTCTTATTCACCTCAACTACATGTACTCTACAAAAGCAGTCTTCCTTGAACGATCCAATCACGCATGCGAGTGCCTTGAATTGTCCAGGGTCCAGGGTTCAGAACATGTAATATTATGAGCTCTCAATTGGTGTGGTAACTGATACCGTAATGGTAAAGCGACGGCGGCTAGATACTCAGAGTTTCTGTGACTAAGGAGCTGGGAAACTGGCTGTGGATGACTGTGGACGCAGCAGCCAGATTTGTGCAATGAATGTTGAACATTTGATGTTCTATATTATGATGCATCAAAACCGCAGCATTCCTCATGCCTGGTGAAAAGTAACTACAAATTTTCACAATCAAAGGTGTTGTCTTTTCTCCAAAGGTTTGTGTAGGCGAAAGCTCATCTACAGGTGCAGTGCTTTGAACCGAACCTATTTTGAGATGGCATCTTCAAAGCAAGTCGATCCTATCATTGATGCGGCTAGCATGCTGGTCCCTCCACTTGTGAGGTAGAGTGCAGCTGTGTGGCAGGATTGGAAGTCCCCAAGTTCCTGTACATGTACTGTACTAGCTCCAACCTCACCAACAACAATACAGGCTCTGGCTGCATGTACATGTAGTGCCGCCGACCCCGAGCACCGAGCACCACGAATACGGAGTGGCTTCCCTCGCGCTGTTTCGATGTTTCGATACATGTAGATCTAGCTGTTTCGATTATTTCTTCGATCTCTCTTACCAATGGCGACGGCTTTGAATTGACTTACTGATCGGCTTCTGATTGTTAACAGAGCTTTCTGAGTTTTTACGATGCATTTGTCGTAGATACAGTAAGCTCTTTGTCTGTTGGTACTGCAAAGACGGCAGTGTCGCCATCAGAAGCAGATGTTTAATTAATGGTGGCTCCAGTGGCGCTGACTTGGCGATCATCGCGAGTATCACCTCTTAAATCGCCAGCATGTTAAAGTAGCTGTCTTTTGAAACCGGTAATACTGGTGATAGAAGTGTACTGAGATGCTGGTAAAACATGACTTTATCAAGTAGCCTATTTGGGTGTTTATAAAAGTGTCAAAACATGCAACAGATTCATGATCCTTAGAAATGTTTGCATTATTCCATGGTAAAGCGTCCAATATCTGATACGTTGATTGATTCCATGACTACTAGCTAGTATTGATGACTGTTCTATCCAGACTACGATAGACTTTGATTTAATCGTCCAATTGAACGGTGGTGGACGTGGGATTTGTACCATGGTACCATGGTACGTGTAGTCAGCCCCATGCAGACACTGAAACAACAGGAAGGTCCGAGCTGAGCAGCGGAGGAAGCCACAAAGCAGCGGACCATGACAGCCAAACAAACTTCTTGCTAACATTCCGCTGCAACAACAACCCAACAACAACAACCAACCCACAACCAAGTAGAGTCCAATATCGGATAAAGTAGCAGTCGAGACTAGCTAGCTCTTCGTCTCATTGTGAATGCTCATTCCAGAGCAGGAAGGCAATTGATTAGCAAAAGACCCACTACTACCATTATGCCGGAAAGAAGAAGTACTCGTCACCTTCCCCAACGAAGGCGAGGTAACGACTCCAGTGGCGCCTTTGACAAGTCGCCCGGATCCACGTTGATTCAATTCTCGGTTGTAGAGATACGAGAGTTTGAACGAGTAGTGGGAGATAATCCATCATGTAGTTCAGGTAAGGAAGGTATTGCGTTGGTGCTGCTGGGTGCCAAACTTCCGTTGTCCAAGTGGGCTTTTTGTTCAGTTCTAGCTAGCGGGTACCATGACGATCGTAACGATTTTCTCACTTGATTGCGCCGCTCTCCTCCTCCTCTCCCTCTTCAGGCGTCCCTGTGTCGTGAGTATATTCTTGTTCTTCTTCGTCTCCTTCCTGCTCGGTCCAGCGCCTGTTTGACTTACATACTGTATAATTGTTTATTTCGCCTCTTGCAGCATCGGATGGAACCATGGGAAAACATTCAAAATGGATTTAGAAGACTTTGAAAAGGCGAGACCTCCGCGTCGCTCGCAGATGGACTTGGTCTTGACGCGAGGAGAGCGGCACCGACTGTTGGTAGAATGGGGTGCGTCTGGTCAGGACGTTATTGAGGCCATTCGTATGATCATTCGAGTCAAGAACCAACGTCGTCAAACGGTGAACAATCTCGGCAGCTACGACAAGGTCGAAGAAGTCTTTGAGAACATTGGAAGACGCTTCACACGATTTGTCTGCCGCACGTCTTCGACTTCGGTAGCGATGAAACTCAAAGTAGATTCCGAACGAGCTGCCGCGTCGCGGAAGAACGAAAAAGGTGGAAGTGAAGCCGCATCCTACACAGCAAACGAGACAGCAACCGCTTCATCCTTACCACATGCTGCGAGGAGAGAAGCCAGCGCTGGTAGCAATAGAGGAAGAAGGCACGACGATGAGCCGCCCTTCTCGGAGGTGAGTGTCATGAAGAATGGATCAGACGCTTCCACCCACTCCGATCCGGGGTACCTGACATCGGACTCAATGAAAAAGGCACCGCCGGAAGCCTCTCTTGGCAGTCCACGGCCGCCAAGGCCCAAGCATACCCCAAGGCACGAAGAACAATACAATCACCCGAAGCATGAAATGGACAACGACCTGGACAACATGAGCAACCCTCAGTCGCATGATCATCGAGGACACATGGAGCTGCAAGCCGTCAATGGAAGTGTGGACATATAAACAAAAATCACCAAGCAAGCCGCAAGAGATGCTTGAAGATGCCACAAATGCATACTCGGACGGACCCCTTCACAACACAATTTTGGTCAATAGATTTTAGAGGAGTACCAGTGCTTGCCTGGACTGGGCTGAAAGGAATGCCGGTGAAAAGCATGATCCATTGGGATGAGACTTCAACGGTTGCAAGAAACGGCCTTGGCTGGATCCTCAAAAGCTCTAGTCATTTAAGTGCACTGGTTGCTCGCACCTTGCGATTTTCCAAGTCACCGCGGGATCGCCGAGAGAATTGATTGAACAAAAAGCAAATGATCAATTGTGTTTCTCTCGCGGCCCGATTGGTGAACATCATTAAAGAACGAAATCGCGGGGACTGTCACTGTACTCTGTAAATTATAAATTTGGATTGCATGGCTAATCGTACCGTATGGTCATTCGAGATGACGTGAAGGATTGGGTGGGGCCCCAAAGGTCGGAAGTGAAAAATCGTTGCGCCGTGGCACCATCGCAAATTGAAAATGGTGATACTGGTAGGGGGCCTGCCACTTTCTTTGAGGGGATCGTCAAGAGGGCTCCACTTGGTGACACCGAGAAGGATGCAACGTGTCCGTCTACGCAATCGTTCCATACCCCGTAGCTCCATCGGACGCAGATTCAAATACGGTGGCGTGTGGCGATGTCTCCAAGTCGGCAATAGCTCTAGAACACGGAAGACCCACGACCTTTAGCTCCTAGCTGGCTATATGACGAGGATTACGGTAGTTGCATTCAAGAGCCCCGAAAAAGCCGTGGGACCGTTCACAGCAAGCTCGAGTGACTCGACTCAGTCGCAGCTCCATTGGCAGCGTGGTGCTCCGCCAGACATACGGAGCGATATCTCATCTCCAATTACGCTGTACAGCGTAGTCCTTCTCGAGAGCACCTTGGTTGGAAGGAAGCCCGCCCTGGTATGCATAACCCTGGGATCCTCAGCAGCTGGAGCGAAGACAGTGGCGACGAAGCATGAACTACTACTCTGACCACTCTGCGATGAGCTCCACCCGCCGTGACCAGAAGGATGCATGCATTCCACAGAGCAACACCGATACCGCGAGGCATTGGTTTCGGCCTCTGAAGACAAACCCACATTGCCAGGGGGTCCGCCTTCTTTTCATCAAATGAAACTACGTGGACAAAGAAGATCATTTATGTTGGATAAACTTTGCCATTTATTTAGAATTATCGTTGTGATATGTAAAAGAAACAATCACCTGTTGCTTTCTGATAATGCGGTTGTGTAGGTAGTTGGAAGTCTTTTCCAACAACATGGCGAGACCCACTGATTTCCACCTATTAACCCTCTGTTGAAAAAGATCAGCAGTCCACGTGGCTGCACTTTCCAAAAGTACAGCGGCGCTGTGGTTGCCCGAATCGTAATGAATTGCGATGAATGCCTCTTGCTAGCTTGTCGCTCATTGCAAAACACATTTAGAAGTCCAGATTAAGAACCGTGTTTGCGACTCCACCGTATCTGTTGCTTGTGTACTTTTTGTTGACTGCACGAAGCTCCGGTGAGGTCGAGGCTTTTTCGGCCAGAATTGCGCGTGCAACCGGGACGACCTCCTCCTCGCAATACTCGGCATACTTTAATAGAGTGGGACTCCACGAGTTGCGACCTACCGATCGACGTGCAATAAAAACAGCAGCAGCGGCAAGTTGGCTCGGAAGATAGTGTAGGAGCTGGTAGCTGTGTAGGGTACCATCCAAAATGTAGCAGGACAGTTGGACAATCTTTTTGTCGGCGTGAGCTGCCTTCAAATAGCGGACAAGGAAGGCATGTGCGCTTGGGATTGTGATCTGATACTCCAGCGTTTTCAAAATGGTTTCCTCCATGTCAATAATCTGATGCCATCAGAAGGAAGCAAATGTAAGGAAAATGGAACCACTAAACAATGCTCGATCGAGTTGCAGGGGCAAACTTACATCACTTCGCGTGTATGCTCGATCGCAGATGTACACCAAGTCACGGAGCTCGGGAGGGTAGATTTCTATAAAGTCAAGAAATGAAAAAGGTAAGGGCCTGTATGACGTGAAGTCTCTGTGGTCCGTCAACGGCTGCCTCACCTTCGAATTTAGAGCTGATCAGAAGAGCCGTTACCCCAACGAGCTGAAGCTTTGGTCGTGAGACTTCTTCTCGTTCCAGATAGCGATCAATGATGTTCACGGTAAGGAACAGGGTCTCGGGAACTGCAAATGGAATACACAGAGTGAGAAAGATGGGTGGAAGATTGTTGTCGCAGCACTGCTCGTTGATGGGACGTACCCAGCTTGAATTTCAGATGGACCTCCACAAGCCAGTCGACAAGAATCGAGCGCATTCGCTCGTTGATGTGAGTCTGGTTTTCCATGTAGACGGGACGAACGGACGTCGAGGCTTCTCTCTCGCGGAAAAGAGCATACATATCCTGGACGTACTCTGTGGCACAGAGAGGATCATCCATGTCGCGTTCGTCAATGTTGTCGACTTGCCCCGAGTACTGATAACTATTTGGATTTGGTACGTTGCTGGGTCGTTGGAACATGCTAATGTTTGCTGGACGAACTGCAATGGCTGGGTTCCTCTCATCCATGACGGACTCTTCAAACCGGTTGTTGTTGTGCTGGCGAGGCATAGTGGCGTTTGAAGGGGCCTGGTCCACCGCAATCTGGAGCTTGTTCCCATGTCCAGTTCCTCCTTTCTTTTCCACTCCTCCGTGCATTCGTGATGACTTGGACGTCGCATTGCGATTGGCGTTTGTTACATCCTGTTGTTGTGGTGATGATGATAGTAGTGTGGGAAAAAATGAAGGAAGGAATTCCCAAACGGACAGCCAGAGAATAAAGCACAAGCCGCCAAATAGATAAAGTACAAGTCAAGTTTAGGATGAGGTCTTCGTTGGCACTGTCGATCCTACTCTCTTTCTCTCAAGATACACACTACTAGTACTTACCCTAAAGGCCCGACGGGAGTTTCCGCCGACAGCAGCGCTTGCCCCATTGGAGGACCCATTTCGAGCAAACATTGTTGTTCACGAAACTCCTTCTCTACTACTAACGACGACAGATCTGGATTCCAACTCTATGGCAAAACCAGACAACAAACTAAACTAGAGATAAGAGTGATGGGTCTCACACTCCTGTCTCCGCCCTCCTCTATCTACTCCTATGATGAGAGATGATGACAACCTCACGCCTTCGCTCTTTTTGTTGTTATCGATCTGTGTGTGTCGTTGTCCTCCGAACAAAAATGTGAACGGCTCTGGGCGAAAAGGGTTTGAAAGACGGATCGGCCCGTTGTGGACATTTCGAAGCGTACTGACAATATTACAGTGCTTGTATCATGACGTCATTGTGTCAACGGCATGTGACCATTGATTTAACAGGAGGCCAAAGCCCCTTCCCGTCCAGCAAGCCGACGCTCCATCTTTTGAAGCACCCCCACAAAAATACGGATAACTTTCGGGATCTTGTGCTTGTTATCAACAAGAGTGGGCTTTCACCCCCAAATATGAAGAGGTTGTCCCCCACTATTTCCCGGGAAAGACAACGGCAAAGTCTTCAAACGCAACTCCACGAATTGCGTTGCCGTCGGAGTGAATGAAACTCAGAGTAGAAGTCAAACGGAGTAAAACACGCTACCTGATTCTCTTCTGATACTGGTACCATGGCAACCAGCACTGTTGGTACGACCGTGATCGCTAGTTGAGACGAAGCACCAGTAGGAGTGATTTTGTTGGAGTACCTGTCAGAGTCGACCGCAGCGAGATTATTCTTTGCTTCCTTCTGCCATGATTGTTCGGTTCTTTCTTTTTTGGAAGAAGTATGATGTCATCTTTGGATCCAAGGGAAGAAAGAACCATATTACCTGATGACCGATGAGGCAGGGTGAATGGCCCACTCCAGACCGAGAAGAGCGTTCAGGACACCTACGGCACAAATGGTACATCACTGGAGGGTACACTGTAGAAGATAGAAGCTTTGCCTCCATTGGGCTGAAATCTGGCACCGGTACGTAATGCTGGTACTGCTTCCCGCGGACAGTCCACTTCATCAGTAGTTTTAGGCGAGGGCCATACAGCTCATCATTTCAGACGTGAAGGATCGGCGACTGCCGACCCGACCCCACAGCAGATCGGTGAGAGCTTCGTGTCGGGTCTGAAACTTCTTGAATCGCGTGATGGGGCTGCCTATCAGTAATCAGTACACTGCGATGCAAACGATAACGAGTAAACCTTACATAGTCTAGCAATTTAGATTAGTTAACCTACACAGTGGTTTCATTACCAACTACGGATGAGTTGTAGAAAGTTTCCTAGCTAGCACTTGCACTGGAAGGAAAGCGGGCATTGTACGCAATAATGTGCTTCTGCGTACGACAACGGACAACCGGTACCGGTACAGTACCACAGGCTCTACTTGAACCGTCGGCAACACCATTGTTATCTCCTGATGATTGGGCAACAACGAAGGGTCCGAAACAGGGAGCGCGGCAACGCAGATAAAACCGAGTCCATGGGATAGTTGTTTATCGATACATTCATGACTACATGTACATGTAGTCTAGTTCAATCTGGATGCTCGATTTCTATGTGGTTGCAACTTCTTGCAAACTGACATGGGGCTCGGACTCCTGGACGTTGCAGCCTCTGCAATGCCCGCCCATGGCTCGTTTCCAGAATTCTCGTTCCATAGAGGTTTGCCCAAAAAATGATGCCCAACAGCTCAACGCATGGTAGCAAGAATTCCAGCATTCTGTTGGCTCAGCAGTTGGTCTGTTGATTCTGCAGCAGGAACTCTGCTGATTGCGTCGTTTGTCCTTCCTTGCCATTGACCCATGCAACTCGTTTCCAGACCGTGGGATTCAAAACATGGTTTGCTACCTGTAGACTCTCCTGGTGCCAGTCAATGTGTGAGGACACGTAGCACCGATCCAAGGATCCCACAGATTAAAACATGGCGTTTTGAAATCTTTCAATCACTACTGCAGTCTGGCTTTTAATCTGAGGCAAACGATGTACATCTTCAGGGGCTTATTAGTCACTGGAAGACGTCTCCAATCCCCATTCCAACCTATTGTATCTGTTGGGACGGTCCTGTCCTGGTAAAAATTTGGGATCCGCCACGTCCCTTTTGATGGCATCGTATCTTTGAGGCGTCAAATTGGAGCTGGGGTTGGCTACCACGGATTTGACATGCATAGCTTGCTCGGAGAAGAGGGTCCATCGATGCACCAGCTGCCCTCAGCTGGAGTCACCAGTCACAGTAATGTTGCATGACATACTGTTCCTCCATATTGTCTCCAATAGGGCATCCAGGAAAAACAAAGGAACTGACATTCCTTGCATTTGCTGGTGCAATTGCGTTGGGTCAATACCTCCAAGTACCTAGAGGTGAGGTGCCATTTCCATCCCATTGTAGAATACTTTCCTTGGAGGCAGATGGTGATAAGATCCCGAGGGGATAAAATCGGGGAGCCATTACCGGTAGCAGGACTCTCCTGGGATGTATGTGGAGCTTTTGCAATGGCCTCCGAGGCGGCACAAAAGAGATCGGACGCAGTGCGATCTGACCGTCCTTCTGAATGAGCTGTAACTCAACTGACTTCATTCCGGGGTGTACGCCATGGGTAAGAAGATAAGGAGCGATGGCCACAGAATGCAAAGCGTTTTCCGTCTAGAAAGGCATCCTGCGTCTCCGCGTATCCTCGCTAACAACAGAAGAAGTGTAGCGGAAGAACAAAGAGAGGTGAGATTCAAAAAGAAAGAAACAAAGTAGCGCAACTGAAGTAAGCAATGTGGAGTTCTTGGCATCGGAAAAATATGCAAAGATGAGCATCGTCACAGGGGTGAACAATAAAATAACACCTCGGACTGGTGCCAGCATCCGGGTATCGTCATTTGCCAAAAACAATCCACAACAAACAAAAAGACCACAAAGATACGCCTCACCGTCAACGCCATCAGTGGGGATCAGCCGAGAGACAAAGATCGCTCCTCGTCAACTTCAGCTTCAGACTTTTGACTATGAGCCTCGTCAACCATGGCTGCACAATTGTAATAAGCGCCATCATATAGATAGAAGTGTTGGTGCTTGGAGTCAGCTGCACTTTCTGCTTAGTTGAATTGGCGCTTGGATCTCTTGGCCAGAGCCACTCGAAGCAACCGAGAGGATCGCATCTGAAGGATCCAGTAGCTTAATAAAATGGTATTGGATGGGGGTATCTGAGGGTAGCTTGATAGATTTTGACGGGGGGAAAGTAGATAATGAACAGAATGATCTTCGTGGTTGGATTGCGCAAAGATACCGGCATCGCGGCATCGCCATTACTGAGTATCCGCCAAGAGACAAAGATATGTCCTTGTCAATTGTGAAGGATCGATCGACCAAAGACGTACAGCCCCCAGAAGGATGGAGAAGCAGCTGACGGCTGCTCCATCGCTACCTCTAGCTAGTAGATAGCCAGCTATGTCTGGATATGGATACTTGAGTTCATTGCTTTGACCCACTACCAGCTACGACCTAGCACTACAAGTACTAGCTAGTAGTCTACTAGAGCCTCAAGTTTGTTGGTTCCTGAATTCAGTCATCGTCGGAGGGAACGCAGTCCGTGCATGGGAACCTCCGGATCTTTTATGACCACGTCGCCAGGACTCTGAAGGTCTTCCGGAAGAGCAACCTGACGTCAGCCGTCAGAGGAAGAACTCCAATTTTCTTTCTTCCAAGCTTTCTTTCTTTCTTTCTTCCCACTCTTCACATTTTTGCCGACCTTACCATAGATAGCTTTCTGCATCCATCACAAACTCCAATCCAAGTAAAAATTAGCCAAGAAGAAAGAAAGAAGATACAATCATGCGCTGGGTACCCTTTGTCACGTTTGTCGGAGCCATCTCTTTGGTGGATGCATTCACTCCTCCATCATCAATAAACCACAAGCTCTCCACATTAAATGTGGCCGCTGCGGAACCTGATGTGACTGTGGAAAAACCAACAGGAACATCTTTTTTGCCGGAAGAGACTGTGGAGCGTGCCAAAGTTGGAAGTCCCGTGGAAAAAGTCAAGCTGGCCAAGGATGGTACTTCTGCATGGGTCGATGTCTACGAGTTTGCGAGGAAAATCCGAGAAGGCGAAATGACTTGGGAAGAAGTTGAAAAGGTATCATACCGTTGATTTCGAAAAAAAATATGGTGCGAGAAGATTCATTGATTCTAACATACTGTGATGATTCTGCAAAACTATGAAATGAAAGGCTGATCTCGATACAGTGAGTATCCCCCATGCCACATGGACATCATCATTGTTTTTGCCCGCGGCAATGCTGACAACATCTTCCCCATCTTTTTGTATTTCAGCGTTTGAAATGGGTTGGAATGTTGCACAGAGGAAAGCGTACACCCGGTCAATTCATGATGAGAATGAAAGTTCCTAATGGAATTGTAAACGCTGATCAGATGCGATTCTACGCCGACTGTAAGGGCCATCTTTCCAAATATTGGGCACATTACTGATTTATGTAATATGGCTTCCATCTCACGCTTCCGGTCTCTCCTATCACAGGCGTCGAAAAGTATGGCCCAGAAAAGGGGGTGGTCGACATTACAACCCGTCAAAATATTCAACTTCGCGGAGTCAAGATCGAAGATGCACCAGATATTATTGAGGGCCTTCATGCAAGGAACCAAACTTCTTTCCAATCTGCATTGGACAATGTCAGGAATATGGTGAGTAGTTGTGGATATTTAATTGAAGCAGTGGTGGTTTTGCTCTTGACTTACAGTTAGTTTCAATGGTTCACGCACACAACAGGTTGGATCTCCTCTTGCCGGAATTGATGACCAGGAACTGGTCGACACACGAGAGTTGTGCAATGCGATCAACGATCTTATCAGCCTCGATCCTGTCACCAACACTCGTGGAAACCCACGGTGGGGTAACTTGCCCAGAAAATTCAACATTGCCATCTCGGGCTCGAGGGATGACTATGCCCACACACACATCAACGACATTGGCCTTCAGCCTGTAAAGCACGCGGAAACAGGAGAAATGGGATTTAATGTCGTCCTTGGTGGATTCATGAGCATCAAGCGAGTTGCCGAGAGTGGTAAGAATTGACCTTTCGTGTCCGACAGCTTTCCATGAGCACCGAGATCTTATACCACTTGCTTGCACTGTCTTTCTGTTATCATTCAATCTGCAGTGGACTCCGATATGTGGATCCCCGCTGACCGAAACTCTGTTGTGACCTTGTGTGAGGCTATTCTGCGAATCTTCCGAGACGAAGGCAACCGAAAGAACCGTCAATTGGCTCGCCTCATGTATCTCGTCGAAGAATACGGGGTTGAAAAGTTCAAGGAAGCCGTTGTGGCGGAAGCGGAAAGCTACGACCGTGGAGTCAAAATCGAGGATGCTCAACCCGCTCCCTCGGAACCTTTTGAACGACGTGAGTTGCTCGGTGTACACCCTCAACCTCAAGAGGGTAAGATGCGAGTGGGTATCATGGTTCCTGCTGGCCGCTTGAGTGCTCAGGAGTGCCGTGATTTGGCTGACCTTGCCGACAAGTATTCGGGTGGTGAAGTCCGTCTGACAGTGGAGCAAAACGTTATTCTACCAAATGTGGATGAGTCCGACGTTGACGATCTCTTGAAGGAAGACTCCTTGAATGGAGACAGCCGTTTCAAAGCGAATCCTGGCTTCATTGAAGGCAATCTTGTGAGTTGTACAGGAGCAGAGTTCTGCGGTCTAGCATTGATCGAAACAAAGGCCAATGCCGAGGCCCTCGCAAAGAAACTTGAATCTCTGGTCGCTGTGGACAGACCCATTCGTATTCATTGGACTGGTTGGTAAGTCAGGGAATGTCCCTCGGTGTTTTGGTTCGTTTCGATCCACATAAACGTTTCTCACTAACATCTCCTTTCACCAAAAATGCAGCCCCAACAGCTGTGGTCAGGTCCAGGTTGCGGATATTGGAATCATGGGCGCTCCTGCTCGTAAGGAAATTGACGGTAAGAAGGTTGCCGTCCCAGGATGCAAGATCTTCGTCGGAGGCAAAATTGGAGAAGAAGGTCACTTGTCCTTGGACCCCGTGAAGACTGGAATCCCCATCTCCGAGGAGGATTTGATCCCAGAGTTGATTGATATCCTCAAGTCTGAGTTTGGAGCTGTTGAGAAGAAGAAATAGACGATACGTCCAAGTATAAATAGCAAGTCATCGATAAAATACATTTCCATTTTTGTGCACAAACGTTATCTGGCTGTGACATCATTATTTAGTTGTCTCCCCTCCAAAAGTCGTACAGGCTGTGTGGACTATGGCTAGCACGACACAACGGTTCCTTTTCAGATATCGCCCAGGGGAAGATTCCGCCTTCTGCCGAATTGATGCGAAGGCTCAAATCAAAACTCAAGTAGGTGCTTAGGATGCCTTGCTGTCATCGTCTACCCCTAAGAACTCGGCATTGCTTCTGCCTCTCGTGGACTAGCTTTGATGCACTGGGCAGCGTAAAGGTGCCCACTGTTGGGGAGCTCCCATATGCTCTCAATGATTAATGGGCGAAGAGGAAGTGAGAACACATCGGCCCTTCCATCTTCGTAGATCCGGCAACGGACCACTTGAACCAACCAAGCAGGAGACCCTCTCATGAGGGGATGTGTATTGCCGTGGATAAAGACAGGCGGATTTTGACCTTCAGCCACCACGATTGGACCGCCTTGTCTACTTGACAACGGGTACGGAGCCATCACATCGGCAATCAACAACCTATACCTAGTATTGGAAACAAGCAAGGGATTAGGGGTGTGCACACCCAGCCACACACCAATCAACCGGCCAACAGGACAATAGAACAGCAATACCTTGGCTCAAAGAAGTGCAATCCATAAGGTTGATTCCTCATTGGTTGAAACATGACAAACATTGGCAGAATTGTCCTGACCTGAGAGTTCAGCACCTGCCGGTAGAGGTCACGGTAGCTCTCTAGTTGCAGAGTTTGGAGAACTCGCTCGAGCAAATTTGGCCAAGCTTCGCCTTCTTGGTCTTCTCCTCCTGCGCTCAGAAACATTTTCTTGACTCCTTCACCCCATACTTCTGGATCTCTTGTAACTTGTCGAAACAGGGAGTCTTTCCATAAAGAATCTGTTTCTGACAAACTCTTGAGCTCCTTTGACACTAGTGGCAGAGAGTGAGTCAAAGTGGAAACATAATTCAGACTTTGACCCTCAAAGGGCGCTTCCGCCACGAACTGCAGGACTTCCAGCTTGAGATCTCCTAGTTCACTAAATTGTGGAAACGTCTTGTCATCTGGTTTCTGTCGTTGAGTGAAGTAGTCCTCTGGACCAGCCAACGCCCCGGATCCAGCTTGACCATCATCGCCCATCATTCTTCTTCTTATCCATCTCACAATTACCGAAACTAACGGTGGCCACAAAGTTAAGAAAACGACCGCAATGGCTACTAAAGCATGCAAAGTTTCCATTCATTCAGCTCCTTTGTGTCAACCCAGAAAGCTTGGAATATATCCATGGCGACTGACCGAATATCGGAGGCCGAAAGATCTCGAAAATGAGAAATGAGAGAGAGCCTCGTCGTGGTGGCAAACTCCAGCAAAGCTGTTTATATTGTTCCGGCGTGGGTGGCTCGAAGTTTCGAACTGAGTCATCAAGTGACGTCAGTTTTCCAAAAAGCTCGGAGGCAGCGCACACTCATCGGATCCTCGCTCGGGCTGGCAATCGGATGATGGGATCGATGATGTTTGCAACCAAAATGACGGCGCTGGATGAGGTGGAATAGAATCAAATCAGTCTGCAAATAACCATTGTATTCTCATTATTACAACACTTGAGGACATCAGTCTTTGTACACGAAAAATTAACAGGAATTGAACAAGATGAAGACAGAGCAATCATTGACGCTCCTTTTAGCGGCCTGGTTGAGCGGATCCAGCGGTGCCTTCGTCAACACCAGAAGCTCTTTTGCAACTCCCAGTACTCGACCGGTTTTATCTTCCAGAACGACAATTCAATCGAGCACTGAGCTGGCACTGTCCCCAGTGGAAGCATGGAGTGCCTACAATGATGCCTTGGAGGCGTCGCCTTTGTTGGTCAAGAGTGTAACTGCCAGCGCCATTCTGGGAGCTGCTGACTTGGCTGGTCAAGCATTGGAGGCAAAGCAAAAATCAGAAGAAGGAACCAATGACGTCGAAGCCTCCATTGACTGGGCACGAACTGTACGATTCGCCTTCTTTGGGTTGGTCCTTCAAGCTCCTTGGAATCACTTTTACTACAACCTTTTGGACGGTGCGCTGCCTCCCACGGAAGAGCCATGGACAGCCGTCACTGGCATCAAAGTGACAATTGACCAATTCGTGCAAGCGCCTATTTTCACTGTCCTCATCTTTGGATTCCTGGGAGCCCTTGAGGGAAAAAATCTTGAGGCCATCAAGAAACAGCTGGATGAGGACTACACCGACACCATGTTGGCCAATTGGAAGCTCTGGGTGCCTGCCACCGTAGTCAATATTGCGTTTGTGCCTCCCATTCTCCGTGTACTCTACTTGAACTGTGTATTCTTTTTCTGGTCGATTTTCCTCTCAATAAAGCTCAACAAGGGAGACGGGGAAGACCTTACGGCATGAAGTAAGAGCAAGTAATGGTGCGCAGGAAGCAAAACAACAATTTACGCTTGTTTTACTTCAGAGGATTGCGTTTTCAAGGGTGCAGTGTGTCTCGTGCCTTGCCGAGAATTGAAATAAATGCAGAAAGGAAGATATTATGTTACAGTCACGTTTCTACAGCTGGTCACAACAAATCAACCACGATAATCCCTAGCCAGCTTTGTCACGCATGCTTACGCGCATTTCAGTTGTGTCCTCTTCAATCCGTACCGAATTTAGCAAAGGAGTTCAGTTGTGTCCTCAATCCGTTGTGAAGAATGAAGGATTGGCTAGTTCCACACCCGCTTCAGCCTCTGTAATGATTGGTGGCCTGCTGCTGTTTCTGATCGCCAGTTCTTGCTGCTGTTCACCGATGTCAGAGTCAGAAGATTCGCCATCAGTATCGCCCATGTTATCCATCTCGTGCTGTTTCATGCGGTTGAGGTTCCTTATGATGTAGCAGCCCAAGACCATGATAGCTCCAGCAGTCCCCAGGCAGGCCGCCAAAACATTCATATCTCTTTCTTCCAGCATCTGATGTAGAGGCGGGGCGTCGTCTGTGATCTCATCTGCAATGAAGAAATTCTCATAAACCTCCGTGTAGACAGATTCGAATAAGTTGATGAGGCAGAGGTGAACTAGGATGCCCCAAATCAGACTCTTACTAGCAGCGCAGTGAAACAAGGATCGTTGCTTGGCCTTGAACCACTTTTGCACCATTTCTTTGGGCAGTGCTCGGCCGTGTTCATCAAACACTTCTAGCAGATGTCTATTGCTGTTGCTGTCGGCTCCGTCCTCCATGGACAGCTTGCCATTTCCAAAACTGTGAGAGGAGAAGGCAAATCAAATGGTTCAGGAAGGAAGGCAGGCGGGTGGGAAAAGGACACATCAGACGCAACGAATTCCTGACCTGGAAGGCATCCAAAGGAACTCTCCGGCGCACACTACGAAAGGATCTGCCAGCTCCATGAGCGCCAAACCAAAGTTGGCAACAGCCACTTTGATCAGAAGAGTCGCCATGAAACCACTTGCTATCCAGAGCTCGTACCAGGGTGTTTTTTGACTGGCATCATGATGAGACTCCCACACCAAGTGACGCGATGCTGTGGTATTGGTGCAAATGGAAGTGTTTCCCAGGAAGGAAATGTTTTCGTTCGGGATGTACATGGTAACGCCTAGTAGTGAGCCAAGAATCAATGAAGGGAAACGTGAGTTGGAATTCACAGTCATGACTTGTCGCCTCATTTCTGTTGGTTCGACTTACAATTGTCCGAAATGTCACCACCGCAAAAACTTTGCGTAACATTGAAGCCAATCTCACGAAGGTTCGGATTGAATAGAGCAAACAATTTGGATGTGTGCTGATTTGGAAATGGACAGTTGCAGGAATCTATGGAGGAAAAACGCGAGATCTGTGAGTGGCATGCTGTCAACATGAGATGGGCGCGTCACGCAACAACGTCCTGGACTTGCCTGCAAAGAACCCAATTTCCCGGACGACGTCCGTGACGGTCACCGCGGACGAATTGAAAACTGGATGCAGTGGCAATAGCTCTTGACAAACTTCATTCAACACAGATTGTCGCTCCAATAGATAGTCCGCATCGACAAAGCAAGGATCACCCGAACGTATATTCTTCAAAAACAACCGCAAATCTGGGGAGTACCACACCGCCTGAAAGTACTCAATGCCCCACCACAGAGCCACGACAAAGCAAATAAAGTAAGGCTTTTGCACTCCAAAGAGAAACCGTTTGACCGCCGGCCAGTAGGGCATCCGGAACAAGATCAAGGGCGAAGGGAAGAAGAGCGCCAAGCAGGAATACCCAATGTAGATGTAGGAAGCCACATCTACTTGGTGCAGGATTTTATCTGCCGTTTCTGTGGCTGTAGTGTGTGTGTTTTCCAGAGTTTCGGCCGTTGGGTATCTGTCGTTGGCTGATCGAGTTGCCGTCATGTTACTAAATCGCTTTTCAGCAGCTTCCAACTGAATCAGTCGATAATCTTCCAGTGCCGCCTCTGCAAAATCCTGGATATCATCGGCGTGAGGTGGACAAGGGTGTGGTACTTCAATGCAGACTTCAGCACCGCAGAATTCCTTGTCTGCCAAACCAACCACCTGAAAGACAGGGCTATCTGGGAGCGTTGGACACTCACAGATTTCTTGGTAGCATTCCCGCTCGGATGCGACTTGGACAGCAGCTTCCAGGGCTGCCTGACAAAAGCTTGGAAAGAAGGAAGCGGATGAATTCCAATCTTCTTTCAAGCCAGATACGTCACCCCGCGAAGGACACTGGTAAGGTGGCACTCCGTAGAGGGACGTATCATTGATAAGTGCTCTGTGCAACTCTCTCATTACATGAGACTGCTGTCGTGCTGCCAGTAGATTGGTTACATTATAGAGATCCTCTTTGAGAGCATCGATACCAGAATCGTACGATTCCGCCACACATAGGTCAGCGTCCAACGTCACGGAAGAGATTCCCAAATGCTTGACCAAGAGATCTGGAGAAAGCAAAATGGTGGATGTCGCCACGATGATGCAAGTGCTGACGAGTCCAAATCTGTAGGGTATGGGTTTCCAATCGGGAAACTTTCGGACACCCATGGGTTCCAAGCGAACACTTTGAAAGAATATGGAGAACATGACGTCTCCATAGAATTCTAGATCCCCTGATACAGCAGGCTCATCTTTCTTGATCTTTTTGATGCCCCTTGAGGCTTGCAGCCGTTCTCTCGCCTGTTGAGCGTTTGTCCATTGTCTGAGAGCTCGCACCACAAAGTAGTTGACAATAAAGCACACATCTAGCATCAAAACGATGCCTAGCATTCCGAATGATACCGTCATCCTTGCTTGTTGTGTTCTTGTTTGCGGGGCAATGACAGAATGAAGGGGCTCCTCTCAAACTTGTTGAATTCAACAAAGAGCTGACTGGTTCATGGAGAGCGTTCGCGGTACTGTGTCATGCTGCAAAGGGTGTTACGTTTCCTTCTCCTCAAATCCTGGGTGGCAGATAGACAATCATGTTGGCGCACATCTCGAAGGAAGCAACGACACAACGGCCAAGAGAAGAGCCAAATTTGCCGAAGAAAAGTGAGGGGCCTCGCAAAAAATGTAGGGTTAGTCACGAACGCGCCCAGTCGCCTTGCTGAGAAAAGCCTGAGCTCTACCGTGGAAAACATTCAAGATATCCATCGAGCGAAGCCAACCCAAGAAGAGGAGGAAGAGGAGCATTTTTGTGCTGATTGTGTGCTCTTCTTTGATGTTGTTGTGTTGACCATGAGCGCTGCTGTTACTAGTCCTCCTCCCACAGCAGGCGGCAACAATGCATTGTCCGACAAGGTGCAACGAGCACTGCAAGTGCGAACCGACACTCCAGCCATGAAGGCTGCCTTGGATGCCTTGGCTCACCTTCCTGCCAATATTGCGACGACCACGGGTGGAGCCAAGGCTTCCGGAGAAGAGACGGTGATTGTGGACAGTCGATCGGTCCGTGTGGCCATTGAACAGGATGCTCTGCAGCAAGCCTTATTGTTGCAAGGAGAGCTGCAAAAGTTGGTCGACACGGTGGTCACATTGCGCCAAGGCGTTAGTGACACGGCGGCCATTGCCGATCGCTTGTGCCGCGAAATTCAAACCGATGTGACTGTCACATTGCAACCTACTCCGTCCGTGCTTCCACCAGTGTTGATGGATAGTACCACCGAAGGACAACAACAATCAGAAGGATCCACGGAACATAACACTCCCACTACTCAATTGGAAGAGTCGCAATTGGCCCGTACTCTGCACGATGCCTTTATGGCACGCGAACAAGCCGAAAAACGCTTAACTGTAGTGCAGGCATTTTTGGACAAATTCGATCTCAGTGAAGAAGATGCTCGTTTGCTCGATCATTATAATTTCGAAGATGCCGTCGAAGCTGTAGCCATGGGGGCCGAATCACCGGTCAATGGCATGGCATTCCTAAAGGCTCTCGCACGTGTCGTACAAATTAGGACCGCTCTCAGCGAATCCTTTGGAGATACAGCTTCGGCATCGGGTGCTGGAAGTGGCGATGGAAGTGGTGATGGACTAGGCGCATCATCGGCCTTGCGCATGATGGAATCATTGGCCCAAAAGCAGGAACAAGCCTACGAACGACTTTATCATTGGCTACAGAACTTTTTGCAACTCTCGGCCAATAACAATGCCACTCAAGCGTCTGGAGGAGAAGACAGTGGCGAAGATCGATTGGATGAAATCGTCAGTCACCCCTTTTGTCAGTTGGCTCTCAAGACGTTGCAACATGTACCAGCCTTTTACACCCACACTCTAGAGTTGATTGCCACAGCCAGACGTACTCAAGCCACCAAACAATTCTTGTTGGCACTCACCAGTGGTTATGCTGGCATGCCACCCTTGGAAATGAAGGCACATGATCCAGTCGTTTACGTTGGGGACATGTTGGCGTTTGTGTTTCGCAGTTTTTCGGTCGAGGCAGATTTTGCCCGAAGCATGCAGAGTTTGCAATTGTCGCCCATTGGCGGAGGAGACGAGGAGGAGAATAGCAGCACTGCGGCCGAGACAACAACAATGGATTCGAGTGAACATGAAATGGGTATTCCTCCCGCTTCCAGCATGGAAACACCAGCATTGATTTCCACGCAAGAAACCTTGGCGTTGACCATGTCGGGTGTCGCCCGGCCCCTCAAATCGCGCATCCTTCAGGTCATTGCCACTTTGGCTCGCAGTGTCCGGGATGGAGAAGGTGGTGACAATGATGAGCTCGAGTCTCACGATTCAATGATGGATGAACTGGAAGAAGAGGGGACGCGGGCCAGGCACAAGGTGACCCAGCTATACGAGATTTGTGGCCTCCTCTTGTTTTATTCCTCGGCTATGGAAACCACTCAACTAAAGTTAGACCCCAGAAGGAGGGCTTCTCTTTCGGGATCCTTTCGGGAGGATTCTACAGCAACACCAGCACCAGCAACTCATGAACACAGTCCTCTCATGAAGTCTGTCTTGGAGTGTTTGGGAGAAGCCACTAGTGCTTACGAAGCCACTTTCCGAGTCTACTCCGCCATGCTAGAGCAGTTGACGGTTGCGTCTGGTGACTCCGAAGCAGCCCTTGCCAATCAAATCATCGTGGCCATTGCACAGAGCCGTGCCAAGTCTCCAGGGTTCTCTCAAGACGTTCCTTGTCCCAAGGAATACTCAATGATTCTTTCATTGGACTGGGCCTTGGAGGTGATCTTGGAAGCCACCTTGAACTCATGCAAGTCCCTTGATGATGCTCACTGCTTGCAAGAGGCCGTTCTCAAATCACAGACCGGCGCGATCGGAGACGCTGCCCAAGAACTTACAAGACGTATTCAAGAAAAGGAATCTGAGCTCATCCAGGAACTGGTTTCGCGAGAAACTGTAAATGTGATGGATTTGTGTGGCCTTGGTAGCACTGCCACAGCATGGAAGAACTTTCAAAAGGCGTCGGCCGAAGGTGGTGCTCTTACCGAATCATTGGCAGCCTATCCTGGCCTCGGACCAGAGGAAGTCCAGGATGCCATCAAGGAGTTTTACACCTCTCTCTATTCGCCTCCGCTACCATCATTGGAAACCGGAGTGAAGGATCCAACCGTTCGCAAGGCGGCTCGACGACAAATTGCAGGACGGGTCTGTACCTTCTACAAGGAACTGTACGAGGCCATCATGGCAGCACATTCCAGTGAGTCGGGCGGCTACGAAGATGTTAAATTCTTGGGCCACACACCAGAACAAGTCGTCACTCTCTTCTCAGCCTAGGTAGACGGCCAGCGGCATTCTTCTGGACCACACCGTTGGCTCCACTCTAGTACCGACTTTAAACTGGAGCTACGAAGGAATTATTGTAGGTGCAAATAGAATCATTCAATCGTGTCTTCAGAATGTGTACGCCGGTACTTGGCACCTTGTAATTCGCCAAGTCGAGAGCGTCTTGCCGCCATCATAGTTTTAAAGATGTATCCTTTTAGGTCTGGAAGTGGTGGGGCTCCTGGAGGCAAGTTAACTCGATGAAAGCACGGAGAACCAAGGACAAACTGAAACAGCCAAGACAGTTATAACCAATTGGTTGTTGAAATTTAGAGACAAAGTGCCTATCTCCAGTCAACTGGAATTGCTTTATCCGTTTCGTTATCGGCTACCTCTAACAGTCAGAACTGTATGGACAGGGTGTTCACTGGACAAAATTGGGGATGGTGTTACATGTACTCCCACGACGAGACCAATTGTTCACAACACAGGAGCGTTGGTCAATGGTGCCTGTGGCGGTGTTTAGGGCAGAGTTTCAAAGAAACTCTGCCCTAATTTAGGGTAGAGTTTCAAACTCTACCCTAATATTTAGGGTATGGTTTCAAAACTCTACCCTATAATTAGGGCAGAGTTTGAAACTCTGCCCTAATTTAAGGCAGAGTTTCATAGTATTTACTATGCAGTCCCGTTTCGATTTAGGGCAGAGTACTCTGCCCTAAATTTCAAACTCTGCCCTAAATTAGGGCAGAGTTTCGAACTCTGCCCTAAATTAGGGCATGGTTTCAAAACTCTGCCCTATAATTAGGGCAGAGTTTGCCCTAAAGCGAATCCTACCCTAAATCCTGGGTTCCCCATTCGCACCCACTGAGGCACGCTCCAGAACTATGAAATAAATATACGTGAAACCCGCACGGAGATAAAACCTACTCGGTTCCTCCCAGCGAAGAAATGGTGCTCAAAGAATCGTCTTCGTCGACGTCTCGATCAAGTCGTTCGGGAGTCACAAGAACAGCCCCAACAAAATCCCTGTCTGGAGTCACAGGCGCTGCAGCAGAAAATCCCTTGATACTGCTCACAGGCGCTGCAGCAGAAAATCCCTTGATACTGCTCGGGCTGCCTCTGCTAACACTGTCAGCTGCGCTAGAGGAATCACCATCATCAGGTAAGCTGCACCCAGACAACAATCGCATACCCCACTGGCGATTTAGGTTGTTGGTACCTTTTGCTGCCACCACGATTGGATCGGGTGACTTCCTTTGGCGGATTTTGGCTTTGTAGACGTGTTTGCCTTGAACCCCGAAATGGTTCTTCCCTGGCGGGACGGGAATGCACTACGCTAAAAGCTAGTGTAAAGATCTTTCGAGTGTTTTGAGTTTGAGAGAATGAAAGTTATAAGAGGATTAGAAAGCTATGAAAACTAATCAACGAGAGAGATCACAATCAAGGGATCGTAGATCTGAACTCCCGCGGGAGTCTGTAAAGTGTGATAGAGTAGGTTGTGGTAGTAATCCTACTCGTTCCACGATCCAAAAACGGAACGCGTGGAAGATTCGTCTAGCATTTTTATCTAGTAGCGATGGAATCTCTCCCAGCCAGCTAAATACTCTAGCCGCGCGATGTGTTCCAGCATACAGGACCTAGTATGACTAAGCGTCATGAGAACCCTGTCTCAATGACTATTCACGGAGATCTCAGTCATGAGTCGAACTCAAACCTTATCTAGATCTGAGTCGCGAATAAGGCTGGAGTGTGATTGCTAAGGCCGTGTATTGCTCATTCGCCCCCTGACAAGGGTCAAAGAAAGCGCACAGCATCGTCGGACAATGAGAACATAATGATTAAGTGTCGGGGCCTCTCCATGAGATTGGATGTAGACCATGTGGCCGTCGACCGAATGGCAATCCTTCAAGGGGATCAGCGCCTTGTATGGGTGTATATACTTATGTCCAAGTCTGGCTATACTGTCCCGCCATATGGCGGTGGCATAAGTCGGAGCCGATACAGTGCCATTGTCATATGACTCGGTCTATTAGTGTAAGGACCTTTGTACTTTGGCTGACCGTACGTTGCGGTGCTGATACTGTTTGAATCATCACGGTATTCTTGGACATTGTATTGATGAGAAACGCGTCGGGCGTTCATCCTATCGTTGGTTCCTGTTGATTGAGTCGTTGTCGTCTTCTTAATGTACTTTCAGTTTGCTTCGAAACGGATGTTGTGAATCGGTTCACGATTGAACACGAGCTTGTCAGGCGTTGCACGCAAGTTGTGTATGCATCGTCGGCGTTCATTGGGCGAAGCGAACCGCGTGAGGACTCCATCCCAGGATCCGTCCGAGGTTTGTCTTGGCACTTGATGTTTTTGAACAGCGGTCAATTGCGTATGGTCTGATGAGGCCGGTCTCTACCGTGAGCGACTAAGGACCGACTAAAGCAATCCTTTAGGTGGTTGGTTTAGTTTCAAGATTTAGTCATTATAATTTAGTAATGGTGGTGTCTTCAACAGCAGATGACTAAATCTGGGACTAAATAATTTAGTCAGTTCTTTAGTCATTGGACCTGTCTACCCAGCCGACTAAACAAATAACTAAACGTAACACTGCTGGACTTAGAGGACTCAAAAAGATTTAACAAAGGTGATCACTTGGTGGGCTACCAATATTCTATCAGCAAGGTGGATTTAAAGGACTCAAACAAAGACTTAACAGAAGTTATTACTTTTTTGAGATAACAAGACTCAAAACACACCACTGTCATTCGATCGTTCGATCATACGATCGTTTGCACCTCTACTAGTAGTACTATCGGCCGATACTCCTCTTCGATTGTTCGATCGTTCGACCGTTCGATCGTTTGCACCTCTACTAGTACTATCGGCCCATACTCCTCTTCGATCGTTAGAAGTCAACCCAAAAGACCGTTCGATTGTTTTGCACCTCTACTACTCTAGCTAGTAGTACTATCGGCCGATAGTCCTCTTCGATCGTTCGATAATGTTAACAAGACCGTTCGATCGTTTGCACCTCTACTAGTACTATCGGCCGATACTCCTCTTCGATCGTTCGACTAAGTTGCTATGCGTTTGCACCTCTACTCTATCAGCTCTGTCGCGATGCTCTGATAGTGAGGCTGTTGCAATGAGGCTTATTCATTCTTAAAGAGTTCTTCTACTCTATCAGCTCGACTTTGTTATCCAACTCGGTGGCATGCAGTTGTATTGTTTCCTATTGGATTTGCTGTTCTTAAACAAGCTTTAGTCCTTACGCTCGCTCACCGACTAACCAGCCTCCCTTTAGTCGGTGAACCAACATTTTGACTAAAGGCTTTAGTCCGTATGACGTTTAGTCGCTTGGGTAGACACCACCCCAAGAGACTAAACTATGGACTAAACTACAAAATATGGCTTAGTCGCTACTTTATCGTCGCTCCGGTAGAGACCGGCCCTGAGCACGCTCGACCATGGAGTTGGCTTGAGGGTTGCGCGTGGTGATGAACTTGCGACCGAAGTCCATATTCATCCCGGAGAGTCTTCTCGACCTCTGCGCGAACTCACGGTCTCTATCCATGATAACCTCAGCCGGCCATGGATATCGAGTAAGCAATCGTTTGTTCTAGATCGATGGCTACTTCGTCTGCCGCCTTGGAGCAGATCTCATCAATCTCGAACCATCCGTTACGGGATAATCAATCTTGGTCAAGCAATGAAGTGTACAGGATTTCTTTTTCTTAGGATCCCGACGTTGTAAGGACCAATCAGGTCAATACATAGTCTTTCCCAAGTGTTCTCCTCGCAAGTCTTGGAGGCATCAATCCCAGCCAGCTTACGCGTCTTGGTTTTTTTCATCTGGCAGCTTTGGCGACGCTGACATTCGGCCTGCACAGTCTTGCGCAGTCTTTTCCAGGTGTAGTGTTGGCTGATGGTTAGTTCTGCATCAGCACACCATGCTACCATTCAACTATCTTCTTCCTGCATAGTTTTAGGTACGACTATTCTATCGTCCTTAACTACTAGTCGTAAGACTTATCCCCTCTGGGGGAAAGATTGCTTCTTTTTGTCGTTTGGCTTGTCCCTGAGGAGTTTTCTTGATATCGTTGTCGTCTTTCTGACGATGTTTCGATCTCGGGGAACAAGAGAGGGTAAACTCGCGCTCGGGAAGTCCTCTTCGTCTGCAGCCATGAGTGCAGCGATCTCGCTGGCGTCCATCTGTTCTGAAGAAGCGTCGTTGTTGGAGATGTAAAGTCTCGACAACGCATCAACGACGATGTTCTGTCGGCTCCTTGATGTACGTTAGTTCAGGGCCGTATTCTTCCAGAATAAGACGCCATCGCATTACGCGATCGGTACTGAAGTTCTTACATGTAAGATTCTTGTGGTCCGTATGTACAACGATCTCCTGTCCCAGAAGAATGTTAAGGAATTCTTTTAGAGTTTCTACTATAATGAGAAGTTCCTTCTCAGGTACCGTGTAACGTGTCTGCGCAGGGTTGAGCTTCCTGCTGTAGACGGCGATAGGTTTTTCTCCTTCTGGGAAATTACTGCACCTAGTTGAGTATCACTCGCATCCTTTTGGATAACGAATGTTTCGTTGAAGTCAGGGTAAGCGAGCAAGGTTTTCTTTGCTGATGATCTTCTTCATTCTGGCTAAGGCCTTGTCGTGTTCGGCTTCCATTTCCACTTCGTTGTTTTGGAAGTCAATGAAGCGAGTGGGGACAGTACATGTGATCGTCTAATCCACATGTCTCGATAGTAGTTTACTATTCCAATGAATCTACAGAGTTCCTTGTTCTGCTGTTGGTTAGGAGGGAGCGATAATGCTGGATTCGCGTTCTATTTTCTTGTTTATAGGTTGGATCCCTTCTCGAGTAATCCAGTAACCTAAGTCTTCAAGTTCTCCTCTTGCAAAGAAGGACTTGGTAGCATTGGCTGATCTTAAGTCCGGCTTATCGAAGCCCTTCGTAGAACTTCATCTAACTTTCCAACGTGATCTGCCAGATGGCCGTTAGTTAGGATGAGTCGATCATCAATGTATGCACAGACGTATTCTATGTCGTGCATTAGTGTTCCCATCTTCTCTGGAAGATGTCGGGACTATTACATAGGCCATTGGCAACCTCTGGTATCCGTGACTTTCCCATGGGAGTACGATGGTACAGAGTGCTTCGAGTGAGGTGTCAGCTCGATGTGATAGTATCCCATGTTCAGGTCTAGACTCGTAGCTTACTGGAATCCATTTAGATTCAAGAGCATGTCCTGTATTTTTTGGGATAGGTATAAGGCTTTCGCTTAATCATTTTGTTCAGTTCCCGGAATGCAGAGATGAATCGTACAGATCATTCTTTCTTGGGAATGATAAAAAGTTGGTGCCGCCCACTGGGAACGTTTTACTTTCTTGAGTACTCTTGCTTTGCAGAGACGTTCCACCTCCATTTTAAGAGTGTTGGTATGGACACGTGGAATAGGGTAAGCCCTTGCAAGATAGGGTTTAGCATCAGGGAGAAGTTCTACTTCGTAGTCGTCCATCGTCCACTTTCCCAAAGTACCATCGAATATATCAGAGTACTTCGTCAGTAAGGAATGAAGCTGTTCCTTCTCTTTCCTTGTTTAACTGAATCTTGATTTTGGCAAACCTGCCTTAAGTCAGTTTTTTCGTATTTTGCATCAAGAATCTTCTTCTTGAGACGATCTGTACTGTCATCAACAGCAGGAGGATCAGGAATGAAGAAGTTCTCTTCTCCATAGGTGTCGTTGTCTTTCATAGGAATAGATGGGCCGTCCCACTCCACTGACATGGTAGTGAAATCGAACTTGAATCCCAAGTCAGAGAGAATGTCTAGACCTATGAACATGTCATAAGCCCCCAAGCTCTTCGTGACGTGTAAATCCCACTCGATAATTCTATCTTCGTGAATTCTTAGGGATAATGAATGCACCTTTGCACTTCGTGTGTGTTTAATTTCCTGCAGGGGTAGTCCACCTTGTTTGGACGCCACCAAGACCTTCATGCGTAATTCTCTTAGCATGAGGTTGAGCAACAAAGGTCCTGGATGCTTCTGTATCCAGAAGCAACGGAGTGTAACGGGTTTGGTTTCCCTTTTTCTCGCTTGTTAATTCTAACATAAGCGATGGGTTTGAGGTCTCTTGTCTTGCTGATGTTTACAGGTGGTTGGCCACGGACGAAGTTAACATGATAAATAGATCATAAGAGTTTAGTTGAGCAGTTTCTAGGAATTATCTCTATTGCCGTAGAGTTCATTGCTTTGCAAACAATTCTTGTTTATAGTTAGTGAGATATCTTCATCACTTTGGTATTGAGAAATCGGAACATGGTTCCGTTTGAGTCATCATCCTGGCCTATCCTCAGAATAGAATTTTCCATCCAAGTGATTAAAATCGATAGAGTGAGTTGTCCTCGTTGTCAGAGTCTTGTCTGATTTGCGCTTGGCAACATGGTTGCGAAAGTTTGCAAAGTGGTTGCAGGAGTATCGTCGATCTTCGTTGTTTCTCTTCGTCATTGTCGATCGAGAGCAAGAATGGGTTTGTCACGAAACTGTTTCTAAAAGTTGCGGAACGCATGATTTCCTTGAGACATCTTCATGGTGAACGGAAATAGGTTGAGGGTGCTGAAAGCTATTGTGTTGTTAACAAAATGCACAACGCAAAAAGCTAGTGTATGATGATCTTTCGAGTGTTTTGGATTTGAGAGAATGAAAGTTATATAAGAGGATTAAGGAAAGCTATGAAAATTAATCAAGTCTGCGAGAAGAGATTCACAATCAAGGGATTGTAGATCTGAACTCACGCGGGAAACTGTAAAGTGTGATAGAATAGGTAGCGGTAGTAATCATACGTATCTCCACGATCCAAAAACGGATCGCGGGGAAGATTCGTCTGGCATTAATCTAGTAGCGTGGAATCTTCCCACGCCAGCTAAATATCAGCGCGATGTTTGCAACCATCGACCTAGTATGTACTATGCGGTCAATGAGAACCCTGTCTCAATGACTTATGCACGAGAAGACTGCAGTCATGAGCGGAACTCAAACCCTATCTTA